>JAYMFT010097184.1:0-13860 GCA_038088735.1 Panulirus argus | reverse complement strand
ATATATATATATATATATATATATATATATATATATATATATATATATATATATATATATATATATATATTGTGAGATGTACTACATGTATGCTTCCATGCGGTGGAGGACGTGGATGAATCAATCATCCAGTTCGCGAAAATACGACTTAAATGTTTCATTCTCTTAAATTTTGTCCGTCATTTCCACAGGTAACGGCTCTGGTTATCGGTATTATGGTATTAATTTAAATATTTCATAACTCATGATGAAGAATTATGTAACTCTGTTGGTAATTACATAATTGGTCATTCAAATGGAAATAGCTTCTCTCGATTTATTGATAACATTTGTATCGGCGACGTGTGGGAGCGACTGTGTACTTAACATCTTTTTCTTTCATTATAGCTACGAGTAACAAACTGAAATACACATATCCACTGATGTAAACTTTGAATGAACTGTTCCGTTAAATGTCTGGCGCGTTGCTTGCGAGTGACAGTCTGATGTGTACCGCAGGGATCACAACGTAAGTTTGTTTGTTTTTCAATTTTTCTTGTGCATTTTCTCTGCAAAGTTGGGCACAACTTTACCGAATATGTATCAGCTTCATTATCAAATCAGACTGGAGTTATATAACATACTCACTTCGAAATTGTAAACAAGCCTCTAAAACTCATTCCAGGTTATTTAAGTGGCAGTTAAGCAGTAGAAGCATCAATGAGGAACAAGTATACTTGTTATATATGGCCTTCTTTATCAGACACTTCATTTACGAATGATGCAACTGTGTCTATTGACCGTGGCGTGGCGTGATTCAGCTACTGGCATTTCAAAGTTGCATGGATTATCCGTAGCAGACGGTGGATGGAAGGAAGGCGGCATTTTCACTTTCGTACGCCGTTTGTGACGTCATGAGCCGCGCCTGACGTCACACCACAGCACATTGTTGGAACGAGTCAAGCTTCCCACAGGCAGTCTTGTCCGGGCAGTGAGAAGGTGTGGAGACCACTGCTTCTTCTCCGGTAATTTTCGTTCTATGCGTGGGTTTTTTTCCTGCTTCTTTGAACGTGATGTGATGAAGTGATATGTGTTGTGAATTTTGTGTTTATATTTTGTAATACTGTGAGTGTCGTTGTCTGGTGTTTAGCAGGAGAACGTGGTTTAATTTCAGAGATTTAAACTGGACTGACAAGTGTGGAGGTAAAGTTATGTGTGATTTTTTGGGGCGCTCAGAGGCTCGTGGTGCGGTTGCGGGAAAGAGTTTCTCGACAGATTCTACCATCTTGTTACTCTGTAAACACAAATGTACAACTAAACTAGCATGCATTTCATGGTTTGAGCGAGGTACTAAAATATTGACTCTCATATATAGGCTTGCATGGCAGGCATGTATTCTAATTCGTTTTCTAATATTCCTACTCCAGTATTACTTTTAAGATGCAAGGTAGGATGATTAAGTTGGCAAGTAAGGTGAAGCATGCTTGTAATTTAGGATGTCTAACGTGCATGTTAGAATGAAAGGAGTTTGTTCATTGTAAACTTAATTTTGGGGGGATTTCGGTGAGAACTTTGTAAAGCATGTTCGCAGGTGTGGTGATGACAGTCGGAGGTAAGATATTTGGGTTGAAGGTATGTATAAAAAATACGTGATTCATCCGAAGAATAAGCAGCCAAAGTATGTATTTTTTTGTCTTTAATGCATGTAAAAAGGTGCAACAATATTAGTAATGAATTATTTATATTCATATTACATGTTCATTCCTGTTTATTTAATTTAAAACTCCATCGTGATTTAATCGGCATTTATGTCCAAGATTTCATCGATCTTCGTATTCCGATTTGAGAACTACAATACGCATTCCTGTGCAAACGATAGTTGGGTAACGGCAGTTGTAGATTTTGGTTCTCCAAGCATAGCATTTCGGTAAAGAAATTTAAAGGGACTTTTTATTGCTTCAGGTGACTAGATGTTCGCTGCCATCGTTTTGGCGGGATACCAAAGGTGGCGTGAGATTGCTGGCGACTTCCATCTGGTCACATTTAATTCATTCAGTCGGACGTATGACTGTCAACCGTTCGACGTTAATTTACTGAAGGAGCGCTAGAAATTTGTTTAATGTTAGACTATATAAAGTAGGATTCTCATGTGAATTTGCATCTATACTGAAACTACTAAGTAACCTTCAAAAATCGGAGTAAATACAGTCGTCAGTATCAAAACAGTTTGAACATCAAAACAGTTTGAACTTTGATCATAAAATAAAAAAAGGGTAATTTTATAAATTCTGGTCCAAAGGTGAGCGATGGTAGACGTCTTAATCTTAGGCCGGGCTGAAAAAAGAAAAAATAGACGAATTGACTGCATAGAACAGATACTTCGTGACTGTTGGGCGTAGCCTTTAAGAATACCGAATAAAAATTGCTGTTTTATAGATTGCCCTTGAGCTTATTTTTACTGTGGTCGTCTGTGGTTATTACTTCTTGATGAAGTGTAGATGTACATGTTGCATCAGTTAGTTGATCCCTTAGTATAGCATAACATACGTGAAATATTAACGTGCCAGAGGGATCGTAAAACGGGACATTTGTCCATCAAATTTTTTTTTTTTTTTCCCCAAGAACAGCGATCTACCACTACCGTCATACGTCATCCGTTAAGTAAGTTAATGATTATAAAGAGGAAGACGAGGCCGAATCGGCAAAACACAAGAACCTTCGGTAACGTTAAATTAAGATGGGCGGGCAGATGTGGCTCGAGTTCAAAGAACAAATTTGTAAAGAAGCATAGATCTGTGCTTAGGAGATTGTTAAAATCGTATGGAGAACTTAACAGGGGTTCAGGAGTACTATTCATAATCCAACTTGTATATTGTTTGATGTTTTGTTATCTGCCATGTTACGTACTTGCTGTACGTAACATGGCAGATAACAAAACTGTGTGATTCATTCTAGAAGTTTTATGAGTGAGAGGGACTGATGATAAATTTCTTTGTGGTATTGGACTTTGCCCCTCTAGTGAAAAATGTTGAAAGTATAATAATTTACAAGTATGAGTGGTATAAGTATATAAATGAAATCCCTCGCTGTAAACGCGCTTGGATTTTTTTTTTTCCTGGACATACCAAATTTAAATCTGTTGAGCTCTAAAATCTAAGCACTACAAGAGTAGAAAACTTGAGCTTGATCCTTAAAAACCTCTGTAAACTAATTGAGGATGATTGCCGTTTTTCTGTGCAACTTTTGTCCCATTTTAATGAGGTTTACAGACGTTTGTCTTTGGTAATCATTTTTTTTTTCATGGTTCGGCTGCTTCAAAAACAATTTACCCCAAGCCTGAGTTGTTAGACCGTTATACTTTTATTGGGTTTCACTCGGCAAGACTGTGGTGACACTGAGAAAGCTGTTGCGAGATAATCGCAAATGTATTATCCGCTCATTTTTTGAGGAGAAACTGTTAAAGGCTATTGTATAACCATTGCCGGTGCTTTGCTAGTAACTTAAGTTTTAACCTTCCGTTTCCATTAGTATTCGATATTGTGGTTTTGTTCTTGAATGCTTTTGTAGAGGAGTCTAAAAATAGTTGCGGAACATTAATTTAAATTTTTTTGAACTGCTTAAGACTTTAGGATATCGGAAAATATGGGGAATGTAAAAGTAGGCACTGTAATAGCAGATCGACAAAATCACTAAAAACTTCCCTGCTTTTTCGAGGAATAAAGATTATCATAATTTTAGATATTTAAGTTGTATATCGGTCACATTCATGATTGGGTACCGTGCAAATGGCGCCGGATGTGAAACTGCGAGCGCTCATGCGATCATTAGCAGGATACTACTTTGATGGTAGATTGTCACTTGGCCACTAGATGGTTATTTAAGTTTTTGTAGGTTTATCTGAGCTATTCCTAACCCTTCTGATATTCCCTGATACACAACCTTCAGTTATACAATATTCAATAAAACAACGCTGTAATCGTGCCTGGCAACTGTTGCTGTAATTCCTAAACTCTTCATTTGCTGAACAAAATTACTGTGCATCCTTAGTTAATAGGGACGCGGAGCTAATTTATCAAAAATGCATATAATTGTATTAGTTTGGTAAACGACTTAGCGTTGGTAATTTTTACAATTGTATGTTATTGATATTTACTGAGGAAAGCTGTTATTGCTTTTTGCGAAATTTTGTAAGGAGATCTATTCTTGGAAACGAGTTAATTTACTTTAGGTTTAATTTCCCGTTGGAGAAAACGGACGGTGCACATAAAATGTCAAATTTCTAAAGGAGTCTAGGTGGAAGTGCTTTAAACTTTTTCTGTTTATTTCTGGGTCAGAGGAACTTAAAGGTCCTTCTGATTGCTCTGAACTATTATCTAAAGCAGTTGGTCATCTGACATTCGTTAAAACCTACCGTGGAGCTGTTAGGATGGTTATAAGTTACCGCTTAAGAACCTCTCAAAATATTTTGTTAGTTTATAAAAGGTAGGCAGCTACTTGGTGGTCACAAAGCCACGCACTCACTACTTCACTACTTAATAGTCTTTATTTAGACTAGCAACTACTGAATTATTAGCTAAAAAGTGATCCTTTATTTCGTAGTCTCTGGTCACTGCCAGGATATCATTGATGCCAAAATGTAAATAAAACTAAGTTTGGATAGAAGGGGAAAAAGTTTGAGGCATTACTAATGTGTATATTAGAAATGATGGATCACGGTAGTTGGGAAAGACCTGAGAGGAAGTAAGATCCGGAGCGTTCGAAATCAATTGTAACCCACGATCTCTTGGAGTACGTCCTTGTTTTGCCATATGTGAGAAGGCACCCACGGAGCGAGTAGTTCCTATCTAGCGTGCAGAATGGCTATACAGCACAGTCGAATAATCTTGTGAACCGGGGAACTTTGTAAAACCTCGAGGGCCGATCGAATAGACGAAAAGCTGTAAAAGCAGATTTAATAAATAATGAATAAAGGTATGCCCAGAATTTAGGCAAAATGGATTTTTCTTGTAAGTTAGTCCTGAGTTGGTTAGTATAAATTCTACCTACAGCTGCCTAATTGCATAATATCCGGGATCAAATGAAATATTTCAGTGTAATACTGTTCCAGATAACTGGTATAGATTTTTAGGTTCATTATATATAGAAGCCGTAATTTTGAGTATAGGTTCCTAACATCACGATATATACTGGGTACCCACCCACTCAAGCATTTTACCTTTATTAGAACGAAAAATAGCGACTAAGACTATCAGTGATCATAAATTGGCCACGGCAGACAGGCTATTCTTCAGTGAGCTCGAGTGTAAGTTATAATTTGTCATCTTTATTGAAATCTCGTGTTAAAACGTGTTGGTGTTTGTGGTCAATTTCACAACTTAAGAGAGAAAAAAAAAACTTGCGTATCTACAAGGTATATTTAGCTGTGTTGAGTCGTGAATGATATATCGCATTTTTTTGTTTGTTACTGATGCTATGAGAAAGAAAAAGCGGCGAAATTACTGCAGCTAGCTATGAGAAAGAAAAAGCGGCGAAATTACTGCAGCTACCAGACTGGAATTACAGTAAGTTACGGAAAACTGAACGTCCACGTCACCAATTCAAGACTTCGATGTGTGACTTAGGCTGTGTGGGGGATTTTCCAGATGTTTTCTGTCATAGTGAGACCTTGAATCACTATGGCTGGTAGTTTCCGTATATATATTTTGTAATATCTCGTTCGTTTCCTCAGAGCTGTTCGTTGTGACGCTTACGTGTGAAATGAATTTCGTGTTTAGAGGAACACCGGCAGCAACCACTGTTACTGGAATTTAGAGTGAGCTAAGAATACCGTCGGTTCGAGATTTCCTTTGATGCTTCTTTAATGTTAGCAGACCTGACGGTGTTTTCCCGTGAAACAAAGCAACACAGGGACATTGTTGTTGCCTTTGCTTTCAACACAAAAGTCGTTGAAAGCTCGTTTTTCATCATTGGTTCTTTTTAAAAGATGATTATAATGGCAATCCCTGTATGTACACTTAATCGGTTTTTGTATTTTTTTTTTTTGTGGTTGGGTCAAACCATTTCTCGTTTGAGATAAATGACTGCGGTAAGTGTTCTCGGTAATTGGTTGTCAGTTTCTATCATGTTTGATTTGAGTGGGTATTGAAGAGATTTGCAGAATCCATCTATTTGAAGTTTTGTAGTCTGTCTGTCTGCATTAGTTATCTTCTGCACCTCTGCTACATCAAGCTAATCATCCCCTCTACTATAACACTCACGACAACACCATGTATAAGTTCTGCCAATTTCATGTATATGTATTCATTTTTCAGGTATTTCACAGCTCCTACGGGTCCATCTTGAAGGGCCAGGCTTTTGGATGCCCTTGAATTATATCGGTGATGGTTTATGTTTGTTATATTGTGTTTAATACGACAGGGAATGAGGTGAGTAGCGGGTCTGGCAATGGTAGCAGACATAATTGCGTTGGCGTGTTCAGGGTATGTGATGATGAGGTTTGCCTTCCAATGTGGGTGTTTAACTGCTCCATGCACGTCTGTCCTGGGCCTCTGTGATAGCCCTCAACGTCCTTCCCGGGCGTTTGTGGTGGCCGTCAGAGTTTTAGTTTCGTCTGGTATAAAAGTTTCGCCTGGTAATGAAGTTTCGCTCGGCATAGTTTAACACTATCAAATATTTCGTGATCTGAAGTTTCGTTATGACAATTTTGAGCGATATCAAGACGAAGATTTCAGCGTAAGCCACCATCCAGGACTGTCCAAGAGACCTGCGTTGTAGGATTTAAAGGTGCGTCATTGGAAGAAAGCCCCTGACCCAAAGAAAACTAGGCTGTCCATATACGGTGACCTCAACCCTCCCACCCCTGACTGTTGTGGCCAACGGGCAGTCTGAATGACATTATACAGTGTCTCCGCTTATTGTGGTTTTATTGCAACGACGCAATACATCATGGTTTGGTATAGACAAATCCCAACATTTCAACTGCTTTCTTAGGAAGTACAATTCATGTGAGTTCCCTTTTTACTAACCGAGCTCTTTGATTTCTTTTTTTTTTTTTTACTAAGTGAGCCCTTTGATTTCATTTTGAAAGCTCTGCGTACCTATAAGGTGCAGAAAGTACATATCGATTCTACTTTTAAAGGGAAGTTGATTCCCTACTGTGAAGTTCAAGACTTCCTAAAGAGGTGCAGTGATTAACATGTTGGCTATAATACCAGATAAGAACTGTTTCAAGAAACCTCGGTGATCACTTTTTCAGTCAAGTTCCAGAATTTTTTAAGGTATTTAATTTCAAGTTTAGCACATAATGATTATTAATGACTGTTAAGTCATTTATTACATAACGAATTGAGTGGGGCACTTGAATATTTACGGAAGCATCGTTTGTTATGCTGCGGTGGTAGTTGCGTACGTGCCTGAAAGTGTGGGTCAGCAACAGTGGCATTCGGCATCAGTGGGCATCATTGCGTTCAGTTTTGGACCCCTATGTGTGCGCCATACCTCCATGTTGGAGGAGGAATGCATGAATAGACTTGTACTTAAGTCATCTGTGGTCTTTTGAGCATGAGTTTATCTTCACATGTAAAAGTTTGACGTATTTAAAGCCATTTTTTTTCCTGGCGCCGCCAAAAATCAAAGGATTAAGGAAAGTGTTGATTTCCTGATGCTTTATTAATATACATATACCTTAAGTTGACTTCCGAGGCTCGTTTTCTACCTCCATGCTTCTGTCTAGGACCAACTTGTAGCTGACGACGTTAAGTTGTTTGAGGTATGCTAAAGACGTTTTTTCTTACGCTCCTGAGCCTCTAAATTTACTGGTTGGTTCATTGCTTTGATGTGTTCAATGAAGGAGTAGGATTGCGATATGATTTCTGGACGGTAGTAGTAAGAAACTTCACGTGGAGGATTATTTAGAAAGATAAAATGGATAAAGGGGCCAGAACATGGATGGAGAGGGTGATAAAATGGATGAAGGGGCCACAACATGGATGAAGAAGGTTCTGTGGTGGAGGGAGAAGGCCATATAAAGGGTTTAAGGTTGGATGAAGGACTAATGCTTCGGTGCATGCGTGGAGGGAAGGCATTAGGACTGTTTAAAGGTCAGAAGACATATAGGCTAGGTGAAGTTTCTAAAGTAGACGATGAAAATAACGAGGAAGTACATCATGTGGTGGTCAATGTTGGCCATGTCAGGAAAACATTCGTTCAAAAAGGAAATCCAGTTTGTAGTTTAGCATTAGATGAAAATCAAAACATTGATCACCTCAGCAGGTAATAAAGATTAATTACTCAAGCATGTAACCTCGGGCAAGGCTAGTTGGATTTTTTTTCTTCTCGTTTTCTTTATGTACGTATGTTGGGAGACGAATGTAGAAGATATGGGGACATAAGCTTACTGTTTGGCTACTGGCACTTTTGTTTTTGTAGTCTAAGACTGCGTTGTGATATAAGTCTCCACTGCCGTATATAGTTAAAAACGAGTGTTGAAGAGAATGGTGATAAGATTAGATAGATATTCGGGTCTTAGTGAGACGATAAATCAAGAGATCTGCATTTCGGTACTTTGCACAGATTTTGACAAATACTTTGCCCGTGGGTCGGTTACATGAACAGGTTTCCACCTACAGAAAGTTTGACCTAGTGGAAGCTTTGAAATGTCGATCCAGGGTTATGCACGACAGACAGAATTTGTAATGCAGCATGTGCTACACAAAAATAGTATGGTATAGTAAGCCATTAATGATCATCTTGCGTACCTTCTCGCTGAACATTGTTAGTGTGTTCTTGGGGAAAAAAAAATGTTAACCGCCTGACCTCAAAGGCAGACATGCAAACCCATTGCCTTCAGTACGAATAAGGTTGTGGAGTGCATACTGATAAGACTTGTCTGCCCTCGCTATTTGCGATCTCGTTTGTTGTAGAGAGCAAGACTCATGTGACAAGCATGTAAAAGTGAGGCGTGTGGTGTTGTTGCAGTCGCTTTTGTTTGCCCTGTTTGGTTGAACAGCAGTCGGGTATTGGAGCTGAGTAGTGCAATGTGTGGTGTTTCGTATCTCGGAGTAGTGCATTGGGTGGGGTATCGTAGGTTGAGTACTGTACCCGAGAAAATTTGGAGTATCATAGTTTGCAGTAGAGAAGGTGGGGTACTGCAGTTTTTGATTAGTGCAGTAGGTAGGATATCGTAGGTGGGAGAGGTGTAGGTGGGGTATCGTAGCTGGGACTAGGAGGTAGGATATCGTAGTTGAGGGTTGTGTGAATGAAGTATCGTAGCTTGGAGTAGTGTAGTAGGCGGGGTATTGTGGATTACTGTAGTAGGCGGAGGGATCGTAGCTTGGAGTATTGTAGTTGGGAGAGGGTATCGTAGCTCGGAGTAGTATAGTTGGCGGGGCGATCGCAATTTGCCGTAGTGTAGTAGGTGGGGTATCGTAGTTTGCTTTAGTGTAGGCGGGGGTATCTTAGTTTGGAGTTGTGTAGTAGAAGGGTGTGTCGTACCTTGGAATAATGTATAGACGGGGTTGGCAGTAGTTTGTAGTAGGAGGGGGTATCGTATTTTGTGTGGTAGGCGGGGGTATTGTAACTGGGAGGGGTGGAGTCAGCGGGGAATATCGTAGCTGGAAGAAGTGGAGTAGGCGATGACATCTTGGCTGAAAGGAATATAATAGATGGGGTATCGTAGTGCAATACATGGTGGCGTAGCTAAAGCATTGCACTGTGCGGTGTCGTAACAATAGTACAAATCGAGTAGCGTAGATAGAGGTATCAGAGAAATTAAGGTATCGAAGCCTTATAAGTGGAGGGATAGGTTGTGGGTATCATAGCTGCTGATACCGTGGTACGTGCGCATGATCGTTGAAAATGATGATTGGCGGGGAAGTCGTAGCTAGAGGTATTGCGCTTCGTGAGGGCACCACAGCTGAAAATTGTACAATAAGAAAGCGGCATCGTAGGTACAACGCTGCATAGGGGAAATCGCAGCTGGAAGAGGCGTATTTATAAGCAGACTATATGAGCGTTGTTTGCAAAGGGACAAAAGAAAAAAATATTTCCACTCCCTCCAAAGCAAACAATGACAGGATGTCTCCTTACCTGCTAATCTGCCAGTCTTGTCATTCCCACCATTCTAAAGCTTTATGACTTGTTCCAGATTTGTGTGTGCGTCGCGTTGTTAGCTTAACTAGCATATGTTTACATAAACATATATTATTATTTAGACGTGTGGGTTGAATGGTTGCTCCACGAAAATGTCGAAGATAACTGAAATTAGTTTGGATTCTGTCTTGTGTGACGGAACTATTGTCAAATTGTAAATGTCAATAAACTGAAAGTTACTACGTGTGGATTGCTGAGCTTTGTCGATCTGTGTCTCCAGACACAAGAAAATCTCTTTTCCACCATTTAATCTAGATTATTTTCTCTCTAAATGCGATTAGTGCAGCCTGATAAGGCAGAATATTAGAAATTATATGTATTTGAAAAATATGGCTAGAAGTATTGAAACTGAAACTGGCAATAAGTAAAATTAATGAATTTCCAGATAATAGTGTAGCACGAACAAGGAGATTCATTGTGTATGATATTCTACATTTTTATCGTTACAGATGTCATGTCCACTGAAGAAATCTTTTTCGACAGCATATGGGAAGGTATCTGAATACTCGAGTCAAGTATAAGTATCATTCCAGTATTAAGGACAAGAAATCGGCACAATATTGTTACTTTTTGCCTCTTTTTCCTTCTAGGGAAGATGATCACGACCGTTGCTGCAGGCAGGTCTCTAAATTTTTCTTAGAAGCTTGCTCTTATAGCAATCCAGTCATTTTGGTTTCCAGATTTTTGTTTCTTAGTGAGATATATTCCCGAGGTACAAAAATACGATCTCAAGACTTAAACATTCAAAGGGCCTTTAGGTGACTTTATGAAAATGTCACATAAATTCTCATGGTCTTTATCAAGATATGCAGCTTGACAAAAGATTGTCTAAGAGAATAAAAATATGAAGTGGACCAAACAATCAAATTCTTAAAGGGTAACTTGCGGTGTACCACAAATTTCAGTCCTTGGTCCATTTTCTTTAATGTATATAAAATGGTGTAAATCAGATAATCAGATTTTCTAAATTATATATAAAGATGTGGTTTAGTATCTAGAATTATAGACATGCGGTAACGTAATCAGAGAAGTAGCAAATCAAATTCTTTTTTATACTAAAAACGTTTGAAAATCAATGTTTAGTCAACGAAACTTTGTTTTTAGTGGTAGTAAACAAAACGTGTGGATACGAAAAAAAAGACCTTTGTTTTTTTTTTATGAATAGAATGTTGTATGCAAGACAGCTTGAACTTTATCGTTCGGTAAACGTGTTTAGGCAGAACATTAGAACTCTCCGGAAAATCTCATGTCGTCAATTCAGTATCAAGAAATATTGTTTTTCCTCTTACCTCGGTGACTTTTTTCTGGTCTCTTATTACAAACAGCTTCGAAAAAACTTACCGCTCTGTTGCTTTTCGGTAGTCTGTCGACTCCCAGGTCCTGCTCGTAACATATTCCTGTCTCGTTTTCTAATGGCTAGATAGTATTCTAGTATTCGTGTTGAGGCATTCTTTCACTATGACCCGTCCTAATTACTTTGCATTTGCTACTGAATGCGTGTTGTAATTTAGGGGCGAGTGCTACCTGCTCTTGTGTCTTTAGTGTCAAACCACATTCGTGGCGCATCGGGGTCAGTGGATTAAGAACACAGTGTGGTGTCTGAAGGCTTTGAGTCTCCCTCAAGACTCGACAGTATTTGTGCAATAAAGCAATTTTTTTTTATAATGTAGGATATCACCATCTCGTTATATTACGTAAAGCGTAGCGTGACTTGCAGTGTGTGAATGCAGGTTGCCGGACGCTTTCATACTGGGGGACTGAGGTGACCGGGATTACACTCACGTGTTCATGTTTATTCTTTACTATAGCAAAAGCATTAAAAAAAATGGAATTAATCTAGGTAAATAATTTTCAGGGATAAACGTTGAAATAGGGTTTTAAATGATTGTGGAAACTAGTTATGGAAAATGGGGTAAATAGATTGTCATTAGTTGGTTGAATTGATATGGATAGAACAGAAAGGTAGCTATAGCTGTACATACATGAATCTTTAATATGTATCCTATTTTATTTGATACTGGTGGAACTATTGACAAGAATCATTACATGTGCTGAATATATAGTCTGAACAATCCTTCATCTAAAAGGAAGGTTTATCATTTCCTCGGAAGTTCTTAAAACCTATTTTCTCTTATTGTTCTCTCTGACCCTCTTCCAACTTCAGTGAAGTCCAGGCCAGGATGTGGACTTTTGTTCGGGAAGTATCCCACACTGAAAAAAAAAGTCTGCAGTGCTGTGTCCCAAAGGCATCATTAATAACATGCATTGAGCTTAATTGTTTCGGATAACGTCGTCTCTACTTTGGAAGATTCCTATGTCGGACGTAGCGTGCGTGAAGTCACGTGAGATCACGCAAGAAATAATTGTACTCCTTTCTGTCATAGTCATGCTTCCACAACTTTTGCAGTTAAAACATTAATTTCAGCAGCATACTCTCCTGCAACGAAATTTATTCATTATCTTATGAAAAATTTACTTGATATTACGTAAACGTGATGGGCTTATATCTTAATGGAACAAACGTCTAGCGCGAAATTTGAGTACATTCTCTTGCCGTATGCAATAATGAAACTGTGAGTGAAGTGTAAAATTAAATGTCCGAAGACGTTGGAGGGTGCTGTGTCGACTCAAGACAAATATTTAATTGCTCACCACTCCTGGATAAGTTTGCAATAGTGATTAAGGTTTGGTAATTTGATTGGTGCGTTTAATAAGATTAAACAATGTTTTTTAAAGATTTTACGTATTTAGGTTTAATGTTTTGACACCATAAAATCTATGTAAAGCAGGTTGATAGCTTTGAATGGTAATTCAACACTTATCAGTGTTTAAAGATTAGGCTATATCAAAGATTAGTAACCGACATGGCCTGCTTAGAAAGTAAGCAGTAAAGGAAGACTCTGTCCTGAGGAGATACCTCAATATCCAAGATATTTTTGTGATGTTCTGTCATTAATTGCGACAGGGAGGAAATCCCTGCAAATGTCAGTGTTTTCCAATATTCTCCATTGTTCAGGAACAATGATGCTGGATCACGCCATGGCAACAGATCTTCCACATACATGTATTTGGTAGAAGTTGGAATATTATTTTTATTTCGTTACAGATCTCCATTGCTGCAGTTTGCTGTTTGGTACTGAAGCCTTGCAGTGCACGATGTAGTAGGCTTCATTTGTTCTTGTTTCTTCGTTGCTCATGAATTGATGCCTTTGACGAAGGACTTTTTTAAAAAAAATTTTAAGACTGATATTTTGGGATTTCTTAGTGATACTTTGCACGGTTGTTTTCCCTTATCTTTATAGCAATGGTTAGGAGTTAAGTGTCGGTAGTGATTGATATTTGTTTTGGCAGTTACTTTTCTGTAATGACTTTTTGTTGCACAAGAATCTGCGCAGGAAGCCGTCCTTGGAACACAATACCAACCGCTCTCACTGTTCTTCCTGCCACCTGATGTTTCCCGTGGGCCGCCTTGAGACGGTTTAGTCGGAGTTATTAGTATCTTGGCGGTTGTTTCTGCAAGATGATCGTTTTTGAATTGACCTCAGCCAATTGGTGCTCCCTTCACCTTGGGCGAACTCATGGTGCTGTAGTTCTGTGTAAGAGTTAATGGGAGGATACAATTTTTTATTTAAGACTGAAGTGGATATATATTTGACAACTTGTTTATATATATATATATATATATATATATATATATATATATATATATATATATATATATATATATATATA
>JAYMFT010097173.1:0-13860 GCA_038088735.1 Panulirus argus | reverse complement strand
CCTTACTGTGTTGTTCCCCTCCGTGTCCTCCCGGGACCTTACTGTGTTGTTCCCCTTCGCGTCCTCCCGGGACCTTACTGTGTTGTTCCCCTTCACGTCCTCCCGGGACCTTACTGTGTTGTTCCCCTCCGTGTCCTCCCGGGATCTTACTGTGTTGTTCCTCTCCGCGTCCTCCCGGGACCTTACTGTGTTGTTCCCCTCCGCGTCCTCCCGGGACCTTACTGTGTTGTTCCCCTTCGCGTCCTCCCGGGGTCTTACGGTGTTGTTCCCCTCCGTGTCCTCCCGGGACCTTACTGTGTTGTTCCCCTCCGCGTCCTCCCGGGACCTTACTGTGTTGTTCCCCTCCGTGTCCTCCCGGGACCTTACTGTGTTGTTCCCCTTCGCGTCCTCCCGGGACCTTAGTGTGTTGTCCCTAAAATATACTCTTGTCATCCACGATTGATGACAATTACTTATGATCTCTATAAATCTACTTCTATTGACAAGACTGTAGTGAAATTCATAGTAAGTCTTTACGAAACCACAAAAAAAAAAAACATTGAAATGTGTTTAATATGAATTAAATGCCTCAGAACAGTCCTTTTTTGTTGGCAAAGACAGATAATGAGTGACATTCGCAGGTTGATTCAATATTTCACCGAGTCCATTTTAAGTTTTCACAAGTTTTATATATGGAAAGTTTTATTAAGAATATTTTCTGATCTTTTTAAGTACAAACAGAGTTACTTTAACACACAATGTCTGATTTGAAACCAGTTTAGATAACTGGGATGATTGCCACGATAACGTTAGCTTAATTTTGGTAGTTTAACTCAAAGAAAGATGAAGGATAAAACATCTAATTGAAAACCTAATCTCATCGTGACTAGACACTAGTCACCCACATGCTTATGAATGTCACATAACTCTTCAATCAGGCGTACAGTTATAGTTGGATTTATTCAAATGCACATAGCATACTTATTCCCTGCAGATGGAACTTGGTTTCAAATTATTCTCACTCAGGGTACCTTCATCATCTTGCTCATTGATATCATATGAGGCACAAACTTCCTCATCATTATCACTGTATCTTATGTTCCCTCATACCTGCAAGAAGCGGGTATCTGTGCATTGTAGCTCACTGGCAGTAAATTGGCAGTTTGGTATGACACAGGTCCGCTTACAATACAAGAAAAGAGTTTCAGTACAGCATCAGGGTTAGGAAGGCCATACACCCAGCTGATCTCCAGCTGTTCCTAATGATGCAACAGCCAGCTATGGCAGTCAAGGGGAGGGACCGGGTATGTCTCGATTGGCTTCCAGTGAGCGGCACCATATGGCTGCTTGGTAGATGACTCTGGCAGCGTGTAGACGAATACAGTTTCGGTATGGTGGAAGCTGTTCTGAATCTACGTTGCCATCCTTTGATCTGAACGACTGGAATCGGATTTCATTCACCTTACAGATATCTAGCCTGGCCACATACTGACGGCATGTGAAGTCTTACAGGCGTGTAAACAATTCATCCGAGAGCGTCCAGTGTTTTCGTCGCTCAGGAAATTCCTCCTCATACTTGACATTTCTCTGAAGCAGCTTTAAAACGAGTTCATCCCTACTAGCTAACTCACCGACGCTGTCACATCCGGTATATACACGCATTCCTGGCACAGCTCTGCATACCTGGCCCACTGGTGTTGCAATCTCACGAATGTCGATGTATCTTACTCTGGTTCGAGATCCACATTTCACATAAATATTACAGTTGCCGGCCATATTTTCCTGAAATGCTATGCACGATAAGATCGCATCAGTGTCTTCAGCCACTATGACAATGGAGACAGCTTTTGATGAGGCGTGCTGGCCATGCCGTAGCACCATGGCGCTATCACCAAATTATTCATCTTAGAAACATCGTCTTCTGAGATATCGTCCCAGGGCCTTATCGGAAGGGGGCCGTCAACGTTCAAGTTACAGCCACAGTCGGTAACCCTGACCACCTTCATCTGGTGTTCTGGACAATTGTAAGGCCACACACTACTGCATGCATGGGTCTTGAAGGAGTGGAGCTTACCGTGCGCTGTGTGGCCAGACTCTTACCCTTTCCCTCCCATCCTCTGCCCCAACAAGGGGAAGACCCTTCCCGTAATGGCAGAGGCGATATGAGGGGTCCCCGGCCATAGGAATCTTGGCTGTGGGAACAATGCTTTCCGAAGCTGAGGGAGAACTTCCCATTAGTGCCGATGCCAAGGACGACTCCAACACTTTTCACAGCGAGAGAGAACATGAGCCGCCCTCCTGGGGTTGGAAGAGAGCCCCCCATTCACCGAGGACCCGAGAGAACCCTCCGAGGCTGGAGAAGGAACGTTTTCCTTCGAGGACGAGAGGGAACCCAGTGGGTCCGTAAAAGGAAATGCCTCCACCGAAACTATGCAGACGAGGAACCCCTCACCAACGCGGACAGGGAAGACCCTCGAAGGCGGGATAAGGAACTCCTGCCTCCAAGGACGACGAAGAGCAGGCCGATAAAAGGAACCTCCTGCTACTGACGACTGGGCCTGGAGAGGCCACAGAGGGAAACGTTTCTTTCCCTCCAGACCCAAGAGGAAACCTGCCGAGTACACCCCTTCCTCTGTGGACGAAGGAGACCCCCCACCCCCCGGGCGCGCCTCGAGACTGAGAGACGACTGTCTGCCTCCACAGCTGCGGGAGAACTACCTCCGTCTGAACCCTCCAAAGATGAGAATCCCTGCCTCTGGGGGTAGAGAAATAACCCTCCAGGGAAATAGAGAGCTCCGCGTCTCCGAAGTCGAAGGGAAAAACCGTCTGAGGTCGTCGAAGAAGAGACAACACCCTTAGAGAACGAGAAACAAAACCTCAGAGAACGAGACAACACCATTAGAGAATGAGATGAAATCTTTCAAGAAACACACACACACACACACCCCTACCCCAGCCAAGGAAGAAGCGCTGACGTACTAGTCACTACGGCACGCCATAGGCTGACACGTGCACGTATGTAGGAGAGGAGGGACACTCGCGCAGTAGAATAGTACATAGTTTGCAGGACAGAAACGGGACAAGACACACACGCATACACACACACGTTCTGCTTTATAGTAATTCGTTTTACAAAATTCGCGCCGATAATTGACTTTTAAAAGTATGAAACGCGAATACGAAGTGAAAGATGAAAAAAAAAAAATGAAGAAAACGAGGGATGGGGCGATGGCGATCAGTGTTGAACCTTTAAGGAAGAAACGAAAGCTTTCCAGTGAAGAGGGATATAAAAGGAAAAAGATCGTACAAGGAGAATCAGGTCTGGACACGACGGTGAGGTAACATACGTATATATCGAAGACGTCCATCTGCACAACAGATGTAAAGCGCAGACGGATTGCTGAGCCGTCCAACGGTTGAGCACAGGTTGATCATATGCAGAGTGAAAACTTGATCAAAACTTCCCATGTCGATCCAGAAGATCCTTCCTATTGGTCGGGAGTGATGACGGAGAAAAACCGTAATGGTAAACGGTTCCTGGACACCTCATCCAGCAGGGAAGACACTGAGGAATAAGAAGCTTATTCACAAATGATTAAGAGACAGAAGTTTAGCTACGCGGACTCGTCGTCTTGCATCTCAGAGGAGAGTCAGTCAGGTAACGCAAGAAACATGCTAAATGACGGGGTGCATATTGCAAAAGTACAAGCCATTGCAGGGCAATCGTTTAGTGGCATGGGTCGCAGCACAGAAAACGAGGACGTGAGGAATGGGGAAGGTGGCGGGTACAAAGACGAACGGATTGAGGTAGAGAAGGAAGTGAACGTGACGCAACAAAAAATTTGTGATTGTTCAGAATGTGTAGATACAAGAATGTCAAGCGAAAAGTGTGAAATGTTCCTCGCTCAAGGTCTGACAAGAACTTTTTCATTATGGTTTGTTTTGAATCATATCATATACCCCAATAATAGTGTATAAATGTGCCATTACACGAAGGCTCTCTCTCTCTTTCACACACACACACACACACACACATATATATATATATATATATATATATATCATATAACCCTCCAACAGCCACGGTTCGAACTCAGGACCTTATGCGTGGTAATCGGGAACGCTACCGATAGGCTATGATCGCCTCTAATAGGGAAACGATCATTCGACTATATGATAGAATACCCTTCGTCTCATATAATTGAGCAACGGGCACTAGACCAGTCAAATCCCGTTGCCCGTGTATTTGAGACGAAGGGTATTTGATTACTCGTAATCGAAGTCATTTGCCTATTAGGGGCGATCATAGCCTAGCCGTAGCGCTCCCGCCTACCAAGAACAAGGTCATGGGTTCGAACCCTGGCTGTTGGAAGGTTATGCGTTCATATGCACTATATTCGTGTATATATATATATATATATATTATTTTTTTTCTTAAGGTTCCAGTCACGGACAAAAGTCCACATCAAGGCCAAGCCTTAATCAAAATATAGAGATTATGAAAGGAAAAAAGAAGAGACAAGGGAAAGTATTTACGAATATATATATCGAATGTGTTTACACTCTTGGAATCCCATCTCTTGAACTTTATCATACAAGTCTTTAAACTTTCATACGTCCGCATTCATATTGTTATGCATGAGGAAATGTAGTGATCAGGAATGTAGACATTGCAACTGTAATACGTTGATAGTCTTCTGTATTGTGTGAAAGGTATGCGTTGAATGTATGGGTATGTGTGTGCTGGGCGGCACGCAGGACGCATGGCGCGTCTCACTCGTGGGAGCCCGCAGCGTGTGACGAGAGAGACCGAGAGACGAGAGAAAAGCACGCGTATACAACGTGTTGCGTGTGGTGTTTTAGCAAGCCGTATCGCGTCCAGCTGTACTGTTCAGTAGTGTGCCCTCTATAAGTGCAACTAGAAACCCAAGTGAACTAGACCAGTGCCCCTATAAGCCCCCAGAAACGGGATAGGTACGCCCATAAGCCCTGTGTGATTCATGTGTGTCGGCGGATGTTGTGTTTAGTGTCGGTGAGCGGATATTGCCCTCTCCCTTGTTAAAAGTGTCATATTTTGTGTTTATTTGTCAATATACCAAAGTTCACGTGACTACTGTGTTTCCCTGCCCACCTTCCTTCCCCATTAAGTGAGTTCATCGCTGCTGAGTGCCACCGGACCCACAAGTCAGTGTATGAGGTGAAGGAAAACTTGTTACCGCCCCTTTGAGCTCTGTGCAGAGGGTATCCTGACGAGCCTTGACCCTCGGTGGAGAGAGTGTCGAGGGGGCTGCTTAACATTACTTATAAAAGTTAAGTCACGCGGTAAAGATGGGTTTGAACTTTGGTGACAAGGAAACTGGTAAGAGTGGCCATAAACAAAGAGTTGTCAGTAATAGTCAAGCCCTTGAAGGGTTAGACGTAACAAGTCATGTGTTACAGACTGGCAGTCTGGTTCTCTTTCTTAAATAGAATAAATGACGGCTAATACACTGCTTTGTAAGATACCGAAATTTGGAGACGACAGTAAGCCGGGAAATAAATTTATAACTACAATTGAACGTCTGCAGTCTGGGCTATGAGGTGGCAAATTAATTTTAATATCGATAATTGCAAAGTTTCATATATCGGTAATAAAAATGAGAATGCATGCTACATTATGAATTCTGTTCAGATACAAAAATGTAAATGCGGAAAAATGTTTGAGCTTGATAATCTCTGGTGATCTCCAGACAAATAAGCACTGTTCAGAGACAGTAATAAGAGCAAACAAAATTCTTGACTGCGGGTAGGCGGATGATGCTGGGTATTACCCAGCTGTGTGGTCTATGTAACTTTACGTAACTCTCTTCCTCTGTGCACAGGTTATTAACACGACAGAGCTGTATGACTTCTGCCTCAACCTCTCCGGGAGATTCCAGGCGCACATCAGTCTCCAGCCGACCCTTATGTCCCTGGAAGACCTGAAACCCCACCTGTGGATGCTCTTCAGGGAGCTGGATTTCTTGGCTTTCTTTTCCCAGCTCGTGGAGAGCCATGTAGGGGTGATCACCACGGCCCAGGACGTCCGCGCCCTCTACAACCTCCTGGACCTGTACAGCGCCCTGGAAGACCTCCGCCAGAAGTACTTGCAGAAGGTGAGACGTCTTCGTCAAGCTGGGTGTGTATCCAGGCTAATTTCTTGGCTACAAATGGTGGCTACTCTTAGCAATGTTTCCAGGATTTTGGTTGCATAATGGCTCTATTTCTAGAAATTTTGATGAGCTGTTTTGTGTTACAATCATATTTGTCAGTTAATTATTTCCTGAATCTAACATCAGGAGCAAAACAATCTATGTACAGTAGCTGTTTCCGCAGCCTCAGTTACACAGCACGATGGTCTTTTTTCCATATGACAAGCTGGAAAGATATCGTAGCCCTGACCAGGGAAAATATACTATGGTTATTTTATAATAGAAGCCGGAGGGGAGGGGGATGGGGGTACTGTGTTTGGATAGAATATTTTAGCCTTCTGACCTCTGACTTAACCCTTAACGGTCAGGTCAGAGGCCAGGCCATTTCACCCAGGGCTGGAACAGTCGTGTTCCAGTCACTGGAAAATGTAAATCTGAGGAAATTCGGTCCTACAGCAATGATTACGGTCCTCCCTCATCATCACAGTGCAGCAGCACCATACCTTGCTCTTACCACCATGGCTATATCCTGCAGGTCATGGAGAGGTTGGTGACCCTGTCCGAGCAATACACAGGTCTGCCTGGCCGTTTCGTCAACCCATTAGTTCACATGATCACGGGCTTCGGCCGACACATCAACAGCATCAGGAGGAACATGACAGCATTATACAGGTGAGATCTGGGGCCTTACCTCCCCACATTTTGGGTCAGGGGGTAAAAGTCAGTGAAGTTGTGTTTATAAGGATATACAGGTAAAGGTGTGGGCTACCTGCGGCTTTACTGTCAGTCTTCGGAGTGTGCTTGGAAGGTTATAAAGGTCTGCAGACAATATCATGGTTACCTGTAATAAATTCATATCCATTTTCTTATGTTCTAACCTCAAGAGAAAATGGAGGCCATCCACAATACGGTGAGGTGCTAGGTTCGGCTGGTGTCACACATGTTGGCATCACGTAACGCTGTTCTTTGCAGTGGTTAGCAACCTTCCTAATCCCTTCCCTTCATCTAAAAGTATGATTCAGGATATCTTTTCTTATTCTCAACGTATCAGTATCTTATGTTGAAGTATGATGTTTCTTAAACTCTTTTTGTTCTTCCACAAATCACATCTTAAATCTTTTATTGCGATCCTTATAAACTACTTTCACACTGTCATTCACTTTTGTATCCTAAAGTTAATCTATATTCCCATCCACTTTTCTATCCAATTATCTACATAACCAAAATGGCACCTGCACTTATTATTTCCAAATTCATATCGTACACCGCAATATGTCACCATACCAGTTCATTTACTCCTGCGGTTTCCTCTATATCTTCTTTCCAATTCTTTCTTTCTGATTTCCATTTTATATCAACAGTGTCCTCATTCATCGATATTTTGTCTTGTTGTTAGCCAATTTATTCCCAACCAACCCAGCATCCAACTTCGGTAACCAGACTTTCCTCCTTTGTAACATCCTTCTTACCAATTTGTCAAGAACACAATTCCAGTCACTTATTAGGAAACATATATTTTGAAGCGTTCGCCTCTTTTTCATCTTTTAGAATTCAAATACAGTATAACGAAGTGGTTTATATCTATGGTGGTCTCCTAATAACATAACTATAATATGGCATCAGCATTCTGGTTTATCTTTTATATATGTTTGTATACAATAGACTGATAAGAATATTCTCTGCACATTTATTATATATCTTGATTACTGATAAAAATCACTGGGTATTCATTCGTAATTAGTAATATTTCAAGACATGCCAAAAGGTTTTAGAAATTCTTCATAAACACATTTCTCATTATCATATTGTATACTTCTTAGTCTTTAGTTACATCATAATATTACATATCCTTTATAAATCAATGTGTATAGTGGGCATTACGAAAAGAACGCCCTTTAAAACACTTTAGACAGTCGGCCACAGATCAGCTCTGGAGCCGAGTGTCAACAACGTGGAATTCGTGGCCAGGTACCAGCCGCACTCTCTACCCAAGCTGGATCGCATGATGAGTAACTTCTCCCTTCCTTCACCCTTTTTGGTTAGTGCAGTTACTGGCCTGAGTTGATTCTTATAACACTATTTTTAAACTATTCCCTTCTGGTCTATTCTTTTTTCACGGACGTTAACGTCTGTTGAAGAAATCATTTATTATTTCCAACATTTTTCCCGTTAACTGTTCTGACTTTATTACTACTGTTTACTCTGCTTCCAATATCTTAAGGGAACTGGCTAATTTAATGGTGGCAAACCTATTCCTTTCTTATCCAAAAGGGACAATCGCTTCTACGGGCGGTCAAACCAAAGGTTACCAGCAAAAGTTAAATCACATGGTATAGATGGGGTTGTGCTTCAGGGGTTAGGAATTTGGTTTAGTCAAGCGAAAAGTAGTGATTAATAGTCAAATCTTAGAATGGTCAAACGTAACAAGTGGTGTGCCACAAGGATCTGCCTTGGTAAAGGTTCTTTTTCTCATATCCACTAATCACATTGTAATGTCAAAATTCGCAAACGATATTAAGCTGGAGAATAAATCTACAAATGAAGACGAACGTCTGCAGATTCAAAGTGACAGACAAACTGATGGAATGGGCTCATGGGTGCTAAGTGAATTTCATTGCTGATAAGTGCAAAGTTTTATATATCCGTAGTGAAAACGAGAAGGCAAGCTACTGTATGATTTCTGTTGAGCTATAAAAGGTAAATGAGGAAAAAGACACGCGTAATAATCTCTGGTAACCTAAAGCTAAAAATAAGCAGTAAAAAGGGGCAAACTAAATTGATTATTAGGTTGGGCTATCAAAGTCTAGAAAAATTATCTTCACCCTATACAGTTAATTGGTGCGTCACCCACCCACCATCTTGAATACTGTTCAGTTTTGGTCACCCTGCTTGAAAAATGCATAGACAGGATGGAGAGCGATCAAGATGATTCCTGGACTGAGAAACAAATCTTGTGAGAGCTGACGAAACGACTTACGTGTAATAGCTTAGAGAAAAGTGAAGGTTAAGATATGATCTAACACAGGCTTCGATAATCTCGATTTAACTAATAAGACTTGATTCGTATGATTTCACTCGTAATGTATTTAAACTCTGGCAAACGTTTTACCTTGAATGAAGTATTTTTTCTTCAACCAAACTGTTAGCATATGAAATGATCAGCTAATTGGAGTGGTTGAAAGCAGTACCACAAATATGTCTATGAAGAGACTTGATAACAAGTCCATGACTGAAATTGTTTGCGCCTCCTTAGCACGCCTCTCAAATCTTACCACATTAATATGTTAGTTTCTGACATCTTCCGCTATCACAAACGGCCTGTTGTTGTTTGGATTCCTTTGTATTCCGTTGACTAACGTGTAAAAGTAAGTCCTGTTTATCTAACTATAGTAGTTCCACAAATAAATAACAAATAAATCTCTAGTGAAAAAAATTACTTTAAAAACGTAATATATATATATAAAGACTCGCCGAATCTGGACTCGGTGGATCCAAATCATGTCGGTCTTTCGGTCTTTCCAGAGCATGGACGAGGAAGGGTATTCGCTGCGGCCGGCCGACCATCCGCACTACCTGATCACCGTCCAGCGATCTGGCGAGCTGTGGAGGCTGGCGGCCACCACACCTGCCACGCCGGGCACACCCGCACCCTCCTCCGTGTTCTCGTAAGTGGAATCCTGCAATGATTGTGATGACATTTGACATTAGTGTCTGATTTTCCGTTAACCCTCGCTTTCCCACACTACAAATACAAACATTTTCTTATTCTTCTGAATACGTTAGAGGCCCTCAAAAATAAATAATAAACCATTTTTCTACTGTCATATATATTGTTTCCGTTAGGTAGATTTTTACCTTTCAGCTTTCTATGTATATTCGCTATTTTTTGCACTAATGTTAGATTGCAAAAATTACCTTAGTCATTCTTTATTTCATCTAACCTTAAAACTGACTTTCACATGACAGCAATGAGCACTACTCCACATATCAACTAACCTCATGACACGCTATATAATAACTCATGTCCATTTTCCCAGTGTTTACGAATTACTACCGACAGTTACGTCATTACAGGCTGTTTATCTGTCCATACGCACTTGCTGCATCAGTAAGGACTATACTAATGCCATAAAGCATTCAAGGAAAACAAATGCAAGTCATTCATCAAAAAAAAAGTTTTAGATGATTTCAGGTGCAACTGTTTTGATGCTAGAAATGAGAATTTGTGAGGAGAGAATAACTTACACTTATCTAAAGTAAATGCACTTTCCCTAACCCATCCTACAATCTTATGTAATCTAAAAGCACACTTCTATCATATGTTGGATACTTAAAAAATAAAGCGGGAAAAATGCACGTGTAATTATCTATTTACTTATTTATATGGCGTAGGTTCAAGCCAGTTCGTGGAGACTACGGTGCAGTACAATACGTTCTGTCCAGTGCCTTGCTGCCGGCAACGTACCATCTCGTCATACCACCCGGGCCCGGTGGCCATGCTTCCAAACGAAAAGATATTCCGTATTTCGACACTCAGGTGGGTCGCATTTCCCAGTTACGGGGGGCTGTAGGAGTGATTGTTTTCCCTGACCAACAAAAAACCGGTAATGCTGGAATAAGTTAACATTTTTCCTTGTTATGTCTTCATGCATTTCATAAAATCGACTTAAGTCTATAAACCGCCAGGAAAATTTTTAAATTAAATCTTGTAAATTTAATAGAAATCCAATGTCAAATAAAGCTGTTAATATTAGCTGCACTGTTCGTCAACGATAAGTAGTAGTTAACTGAATTTTTGTACACAGAAAAATCGATTGGCTAAAATTACACATTTTGTTCGTGTATGATTTTGTTATCCTTTGTCATGTATGTAAGTGTTGAAAGCAACTTGGGCTGTAGATAATGAGATGTTGGTGTCATTTTAGTGAAGAGTTGTAGACGAATTTTAGCTATCAAAGAGCAAAGTTCTGAAAGGATGTTAGTGATGATGACTTCATGGAGACTGGTGTCTTGCAGGACTTTAACATTTGAGGTTCATAGAAAACTGGTGAACTGGAAGAACTAGAGGATAGTGTGTAGGGAGACTGTGTGAAGGGAGTACTTGCCCCAGCTCTCATGTGTGGGTGTGGGAGGGAAACAAAAATCAATATATAGGCCGTGGGAAGTCAAAGATAGAGAGAGGGGATCGAGTTGATGTTTGAAAACATTTACCGACAGTTTTACATGCAATTTCAAAGATAAAATCCTAACTGTATCCACTCCTGTCTTTGTTTTCTCTCGAAGCAAGGGAAGCCAAAGCATACTATAAGCAAAGCAAAATGAACCTGACAGGAGGGGAGGGATTTTGTAATGATTCTACTCTATGTTCCGGCAGGAGGGAGGCGCCCTGGACGTAATCAAGTTGCCCGGGGAAAAGCATGTTCTTGTCCACAAGATCAAAGGAATTAGGGACCACGTCCTCTTCCTATACTGGCGAACACATGACTCCCAGGTTGGGCTTACTAGTTCCTACCCGGGGCGCGAGGCTCACTGGCTCTTCCAGGACATAACAACGGCAACACCTGGGTCGCCCCATCGCCTGACGGAAGAACAGACCGCCGAAACCTAACCTAACCCCAAACGCGAGGGGTCAGAAATCTGAGGATTTTCGACGTCGATACCAATGATTACCACGGTAATTAACTCAGTCATAACACTATTTTGAGCGATAACTAATTGTATTTGCGGTACAGAACCATCTGAGTGTTAAACGAACTTCTCGTAACACACTAACATACCTTATATTGGTGGACTGGGCGCGTTTGTCAAACTAGGTTACTGTGCTACTGGTGGAGCAGCGTCCACTGTGCTGCTGATGAAGCAACGTCCACTGTGCTCCTAGTGAAGCAGCGTCCACTGTGCTGCTGGTGAAGCAACGTCCACTGTGCTCCTAGTGAAGCAGCGTCCACTGTGCTGCTGGTGAAGCAGCCTCCACTGTGCTACTGGTATAGCAGCCTCCACTGTGCTACTGGTATAGCAGCCTCCACTGTGCTACTGGTATAGCAGCCTCCACTGTGCTACTGGTGGAGCAGCGTCCACTGCTGCTGGTGAAGCAGCCTCCACTGTGCTACTGGTGGAGCAGCCTCCACTGTTCTGCTGGTGGAGCAGCGTCCACTGTGCTGCTGGTGATGCAGCGTCCACTGTGCTACTAGTGGAGCAGTGTCCACTGTGCTACTGGTGGAGCAGCGTCCACAGTTTAATTTTGTCCCTGTAAAAATCCTGATTTTGATCTTTCGTCAATCATTTTGTTTTTGTGCATGATGTAGATTTTACTGTCAGTATATATCTAACACTGAGACGGCACAATGCGGTGGCGTGGCAAAGTTACCTTGATAAGGTACAAATACTTTTCTTGTAAGGATTTTTTTTTTCACCAGGCATAATTGTAAATATATGTGTATGCATGCGTAAATATATTTATGTATATAAGTCAATGTGTAAATGTGAGCGGATGTGGCCTTTCTTCGTATAGTGGCGCTACCTCGCTAACGCGATAAACGGCGATATATATATATATATATATATATATATATATATATATATATATATATACACACACACACGAATATTGGGCATATGAACGTGCACTTTCAAAGAACACATAATACCCTTTAACAGCCAGCATTCGAACCCAAACCTTATGCGTGGTAAGCAGGATCGTTCCGCTCAGTTGTGATCGCCCTAATTGAGTTAAGACCTCGATTACCAAGTAATCGAATATCCTTTGTCTCACATACATGAGTAATGGGGTCATGTATGTGAGACGAAGCGTATTCGATTAATTGTTTATCGAATAGTCTTTCCGTCTACCACGCGTAAGGTTTTGGGTTAGAATCCTGGCTGTTAAAGGGTACTATGTGATATATATATATATATATGAGCCATTGCAGTTCTTCACTATTTGGGTGCACTGCATTTGTGTTTGTAGGTTCCTTGTTTTCTAGGTCACTGTAAATTTTCTTTTCGTTGTTGGCCTTGTTAACCGTGTCAATGCTGTCTCACTACTATCGCTCTCGTGAATAACTTGTTTATAAGTAACTTTCGAGTTATCAATACTTAATTATTGCGCTGTTTAAAGTGCAGTATGTATATTTCATGGAGAAATCAATAAAAGAAAAATGGATTTTATTTATACATCCTTTGCAATTTAGCGGTATCGCCTTTAAATGTTTACATAAAACCTCCCCCATGCAACCCAGAAATAATTTTAGACCGATTAGCAGAATAACTCAGTTGTATACCAAAAAATTATTTAATATCCTTGATTACAATGCTGTAAAATTGTGGTTGAGTAAAAATTAATTTTCACGGAGGGACTATTCTTTCAACCTCATCGACGCCATAATTGATGACGACCGGATTCTTTTCATACGTAATGTTGTAGCAAATAAGTACAAAATATTAACTTAGAAGAAGTACGAGTTGCAACTTTGACACTTAAAAAAGTGTGCTTCACGAATTCTACATAAGTCGGTTTACTTTAAAAGTTCTATTTAAATAATGATTAAAATCTAGATATTATTGTTATGCATGAGGAAATGTAGTGATCAGGAATGTAGACATTACCAATGTATTACGTTGATACTCTTCTGTGCTGTGTGAAAGGTATGCGTTGAATGTATGGGTATGTGTGTGCTGGGCGGCACGCAGGGCGCATGGCGCGTCTCACTTG
>JAYMFT010097172.1:0-28041 GCA_038088735.1 Panulirus argus | reverse complement strand
CTCTCTCTCTCTCTCTCTCTCTCTCTCTCTCTCTCTCTCTCTCTCTCTCTCTCTCTCTCACACACACACACACACGGGTTAAAACATTAGTGATATATATGTATATATACACGCAACCCACGAGTGTGGTGGCCGTGCATAGCTAGATGCTACTCGACCCCTCCAACCACCAACACCAAGTGCGTGGGGTGGGGTGGGGGGGGGGGCGGCGACCGACTCTCCCTCTGCGTAAAGCGATATCGTACGAATCCAACCACACGCCCGATCTCATCCCTCACCTCTCCATCTCCCGAGCCCGACCACACCGACCTCATACTTCACCTGTGATCGCCCGAGCCCGACCGCATCGACCACATAATTCATCTGTCACCACACACACGAAGCGACCGCACGCCCGTCTCGGGACCGCAACAGCGGGTCGCGTAAAATTCCCCACTTGGCCGCAGCTATGGACCACTGGCATGCGCTCTTAAACAAGCAAGCAAGCAAGGAAGAGATGAGGCAAGGAAGCAAGCAAGCAAGTAAGCAAGCGAGCAGGCAGTGGAAGGGGCAAGTTAATAAAAAATGAATTTATTGTCTGAAACTCGACCTTCGTGATGAGAGAGAAAACGGAGATGATGACTTCAAGTGGTAAACAAAGAGCTTTGGGGAGATAGGAATTAATTTCGCTCTCTTGTCAAATTAAATCTTACCTCTGACATTAACGTCATAATTTTCGTTATGCAAATCCATACGTTCGTTACCCAGTCTTCATCAATGGTTCATATTTCACTTAGGCACCACAATACATGTACAGTACTTCTGTATATACGTACCTGTCATCCTCCTATGTCGATGTATTGTATTCACTGAACGCTCTGTACTTACCTTCATGTACCCCCTAGCCATGTGCCCTTCTCCCATGCTATCAGTGACGTGCTTTGTCTATATATATATATCTATATAACTAGGAGCTAAAGCCTCAGAGTGCTTGAGGAAGAAGAACAGGGTTGGATTGTAAAGATTTAGGTACAATTGCATGGAATGGGGACGCATGGGCAAGAGAAGTTACACAAAAGGTGAAGTATGGAGGGACCGGTGTGCATAGTAATACACGAGAAGAACAGACAACGGAAGACCTGATGGTCTATGATGAGGCTAACCGCTGGAGGACGAGAAATAGTTCCTAAGATCCCCATGTAAACGGATAGAAACTGGATATTTCTGTACCAGGAAGGACTGAAAAGAATGGAAGACAACACCAGCAATGCCAAGAAGGGTTTGAACTGGATCCCTGGAGGAAGATACCCAGCAGGACGTCTCAGAGTGAAATGGATTAAGTGTATTCAAGATCTGATTCGAAAGAAGATGGAAGACACTGGAGGAACTTGTAGAAAACAGGGTAGGGTGGTTTGGTCATGACTTATGTGGAGACTAGCGACTAACGGACTTCCACAAGTCTATCTAGCGTCTGGTGAGGAAGGCAAAACAGGATGGTGAAGGCGAAGGTACGTGAAATTGTTTACGTATCTCCTTCCCAGGTCTAGATGAGCGTGGATAAAGCCTGTGGGGAGGGTAGAGTGGCAGTCTACAGTGTACACAATACTGTTGGTATACGCCAGTTGTCTACACTATACAGTGCTGTCATTATTATTCTTTGGTTGTCTACAGTACACAATGCCACCATTACTCTGTGGTTGCGTGCAGGAGGAAAATGCTGAGTAAAGATTGATTCGCAGGTGAGGTGAAGTGAGCTGGGGGGAGGGGAGAGAGGTGCTGGGTGAAGGAGGTGCTGGGGGAGCCAGGTGCTGGGGGAGGTAGGTGCTGGGGAGAGGCAGATGCTGGGGAGAGGCGGGTGCTGGGGAGGGAGGGAGGCGCTAGGCGAAATGTCAGAGTGGAAGGAAACCGGAGGTGAGAAGGATAATTCTCTCTCTCTCTCTCTCTCTCTCTCTCTCTCTCTCTCTCTCTCTCTCTCTCTCACCTTTTCCCCTTTCCCGTCAATCCCTCTGTCTCCTGCGTCTTCCCTCCACTTTGTTTCGCAATACTACAGCTACAAAAAAAGAATATACTCCTTAGTACATTACATTACGTCTTGCAATGCAGACATCAGAGCTCGATGGATATTGCTCTCATACGCCGGGCAAAAATGCACTTGGAGCTTAATTAACTGCTCAGCATCAAGGAAGCTAAAGTTCAGTGCCACTTGCATGACGGTGTGAACTTTAAGCCAAGCAAAACTAGCGCGTATATGACGTCAAGAACTTTAAACCAATCAGGGTGCTGAGGGAATATCACGTTACATATCTCCACCAGTCATCAGCAACTTGCGCGTGACGTCACTGAATCTAATCCAATAAGGGGAAAGATAATTGGATGACGTCATTATGTGTAGTCCAATTGGGAGTGAGATGTTCATAAGATCAAGAGTTCTCAGCCAATCAGGGCCAAGCGTGACATCCTGGGAGCACCGAAGCTCTTGCTTAACTTAGGCTGCATTTGAGAACATAGTTTCGTTAGAGAGGATGTTTTTCCACCCCCGAAATTTCCCAGAGGACGTCGACATTTCTCAACTGTGTCGAAACTTCCAGCACAAAAATTGTAACGTCACATGCCTGGTGTGGGAGCGTAACACGTGTGGCGTATACGGAAAGATGTTCCCAACACACGCTGTATTTGAATGCTGGAAACAAGTAGAAAGATTTCCCACCTAACCTGTTGCCAAAGCTTCGCCTGAGAGGCACAGAGGACGAGCTGTTTGACAGAAGACATTGGAATCGCATTCAAGTACATGGATGGTCAAATATTCAGCAAATCACAGCGCATACTAAGCAATAACTAGTTCAGAATATTTGGCTTAAGTTTGGCTACCTGCCTCAGAGGAAGCTCAAAGAGATGATAGAGAAGGTCCAAAGGAGGGTAGCAAAGACGGTTATCTGAAATGAATGCTGAGTTGTAATGAGAGGCTGAAGGGCATAAACTTGTCCGCCATGGAAGAGATAAGAGTAAGGGGCGACTTGATCACAACCTTCGATTCTTTAAACCATTCTGACGATGTCGACAGTGAACAGCTGTGAGAGTTACAAAGATGAGAACAACCAAAAGCCATAACAAGAAAGTAAGCGAGAAACTTGTAAGAAAAAAAATGTAAAGAGGAACTTTTTTAGCATCACAGTAACAGATGAAATGATCAAGATGAATAAATCATAAGATTTTTTGAAATGTTTTATGGTGAAGTTCGAGTCAGAGGAACTTCGAGTGTACAACTCCCTCCTTGTACAGTACAAATAGGTAATCACACACACACACACACACACACACACAGGCATAGCTCTTTAATGATTAGTTAACTAGTAACTATCATGACCTCCCAGTTCTGTAATAACTCACCTGTGTATTTTCAGCCGTGTGGCTGCCTGAATTCCATAAACCTTTATATACCTATTCATCTGTTCATTCGGGTTAATGTGTGTTGGTGTACATACGTGCAAGGGAGCAGATAACATGGTGCATATATACAAGGTTAAGAGACGGGGCAACACGAGTGTAAAATTCTGTCCCCGTAACAGACAAATAGTAATTACAGATGGTAATCACACAGACAGACACACACACGCCCTCTAAATAGGTAGGGTGAGGTCATGGGAAACACCGCAATTGTTAGAGAAAAAAACATAATTGGTTTCACGGAGGATCTTAGACCCATATAAGGTGTACGACTCTTATGATTTACCGCCCTATGTACTCAAGGACAGTGCAGAAACACTTGACATGCCGCGAGATGTTGCTTAGGAACCTGATGCAAGGGAGATCAGTATCAGGGAAGTGGAAGGAAGCAAATATCGGGACTACCTTTAAGCAAGGTGATAGAGAAGAGCGCTCCAAATTTTAAGCTGAAATAACAGACAAACAGCGTCTGTGAAATACTTGAAAACTAGGTTAGAAAAAAAAAGATATACGGATACGTACTTGCTAAGGAGCAAGTACTCAAGTCAGAGACAGGATGGGTTCAAAGGGAAGAGATCAGGCACGGAGGGAATCACAGGAACTTTTTTGACAAAGTGGACACCGGTCTAGAATGAAAATTGGATAGATGGGTGGACTGGGAGGTCTAGTTAAGCTACCAGGTGCTGCATTTTTGATGCTTTTTACCACAGGATGTTGGTAGCAAAGCCCATCTGGTATATGGAGATGATTCCTTCGGTGGATCGAAAGTTGCAGAAGTGGTAAGGAACAGAGGATACGAGTACGCAAGTTCCTTTGAAGACTGGGTTAAAGTAGCGACTGGCGTTCCGCAGGACTCAGTCTTGGAACCGCTGTTACATCCGATGTGAATAAATGATCAACACGAAGGAATCGTGGATGATGCTAAACGTAAGAGAGAGGAATAAGGAGTCCTTAGGGTTTTGATGACTACAAACAGGCTCCAGCTTTGTTCAAATTTATGTTTGATGTAAATTCAGCACGGTCGTTGCAGAGTGATGGAGATGGGACATTGAAATGAGGCCCTGTTTATTATTTCCAACTTGCCAGGGGGAAATGAAAAGGATTTATGTGTGAGTGAGAGGGACTCTGGGGACTGAAATCATATTAGGCGAATTGTGAGAGAAGTAAACTAGCATATATTGGTCCATTACAGAATTGCCCTCAAGTACACGGATGATATGATGTTCAAAATATGATTACATAATCGTAGGCCCATAGTAGAGTACGCACTGATAGTTTGGTCACCACACTAGAGGAGACATAAACATCTGTGAGCGAATGTCGAATAGAAGGCAGCAACGATTGTTCCTGATGTAAGGGAGCTGAAATACAGATACTCAATTACGCATAGACACATACGCATGTACACACACGCATATAGTCTCTGTCTCCCAGTAAGTGCTAAGCACCTGCCTTGTCGCAGGCAAAGTCTCGTCTTAAGATCCCGAGGGCTAGGATAGGAACCCATGATTCTTTTCCAGAAATCATGTAGGCTTAATCTTCTCTAGCATTTAGCTACCTATTTGCAATTTACGGGGAGAGAGTTCTTCACTCGTGGGGCCCCATCTCTCGAACATTCTCTGTCATCATGGATCTTTAAACTTCTGTATGCTGTCCGCCTTCACTTCCTCATTCGGGTTATTCCAATCAGCCACCACTACTCTTTTGCTGTAAAAGTTTTTCTTTAAACATATTTTTTCCTTTTACAGTCGTCTTGCTTAACTTTGTGTGTGTGTTCTCTGTTTGTTCTACACAACTGCATCTTTCGAGGAACTGTTCATTGTTGACGTCATGAAACTGGTTTGAAATCTTAAAGGTTGTAATCAAATCACCCGAGACTGAGAGATATGGATGTTGAGAGAGACACCTGAAGCTGAGAGATATAACCGTTGAGAGACTCACTTGGGGCTGAGAGATATGGCTGGTAAAAGACTCGTTTGGGGCTGAGAGATATGGTTGGTGAGAGACTCACCTAGGGCTGAGAGATATGGCTGGTGAGAAACTCGCTTGGGGCTGAGAGATATGGCTGGTGAGAAGCTCACCTGGGGCTGAGAGATATGGCTGGTGAGAGACTCTACTTTGGACTGAGAGATGTGGCTGGCTGGACAGCACATCTCTAGAATAGAATTAAGACTCATCAAATATCCATCAGTCTTAATGGCAACGTTGTCTGGCGACTCAAGCCACGGCAGATGCTACATGTTCCTGTTTCGACAACTTGTATTCTTTTGTTCTTCGCTGAACGTTTTGTTCTTAATATTTGTTCCCTGAACTCAGCAATATTGTATAAAGGACTTCCAGGTATGAGATGAAGGTTCGTAAAATGTTGTCAGTAGATAGGTGCCTGCAATGGTTACAATTCTTTATTCTTGCGACTTCACTCTACCTAATGTGCAATCAAACGAGCCAAAGATTCTCTTATAACTAATGATTTATGTGTATGTGTATGTATGTATATATGTATATGTTGTTATGTATATATATATATGTACGGTGCATATGTGTGCATGTATGTATATATGTGTGTATGCGGGGGGATGGGTTTTTCTTGTCTGTTTCCTGGTGCTACCTCGATGACACGGGAAACAGCAATCAAGTATAATAAATAAATAGATATAAATATATGTATATTCCTCAAAAGAATTTTAATGATCCAAAACAAATATGCACTGACAACAAGAAAGGAACATTCATGATAATACAAGAAGCAGCAAAAAGTTCACTGCTCAGAGAAGGTATAGCACTGATAATAGGGATTTCAATGTTAAGAGTTCCTAGAGTGTGTACACAAACATTTCTTATACCAGCATATGAGTGAACACACAAGGATGAGAGGGTGCAACTCACTCTCATTACAAGATCTAATCTTCATAAATACTAGTTTGGACTGTGAAGATATCATATATGATTCACTGCTTAGAAAAAGTGATCATGTAATGCTCATGTTTGATTATTGGTAAACGAGGAAGTTAAAAGAGCATAGATGAGACAGGACTTAAGGAGGAGATATAATTGTGGAAACTAACCAGAACCTAACAGTTTCTTTAGGAGCACAGTTTGGAAGATAGAGTTCAGTAGCCAGGAACCAGGGTATTTTGGTGAAGGTTCTGTGAAATTTACAATGGAATGGAAATGTGGGTACCTCTAACTATAAATACAGAGGGGAGGATGGTTTAATTAGAAAATTTAAAAAGCAGGGGAGTTTCAAGATGTGCAGTGGCAGACATACAGGTGATATTTCAGCCAGCCAGCTTATGCAAGGTGTTAGAGAGCAAGGAATAAGTATAGAAGAATAAGAGAGGAAGACCAAAGAAATTTTGAAAAGAGTATTGTGGATAAAACAGGTGAAAATGCACGACTTTTCCATAAATTCATCAGAAGTAAATTGTCAGTTAAAGAGTGGGTAATCAGATCAAGGGATCCAGAGGGAAAATTAGTTAAGGATGTTATATATGAGGAGGTGAATAACAAGCCCAAAAGTGTTTTCTTAGTGGAAGACAATATAGCCCCACCATTAGTGAGATGGGATGTGGAGAAGGCTCAGGAAAACAATAAGATATTGAGAAAAGATATCAATTGAATACTAATAGGTCTTAACCCATGCAAAGATCATGGTCCCAATGAAATTTCACCATATGTGCTGAAGATGTGTGCAGTTACAGACCTCTAGAAGTACTGTTCAAGATGTGCCTTGAGAAAGGCAAAGATCCAAGGACAAATATCATACCCACGTATAAGAAAAGAGTCAAGGGAGAGGCGCTGATCTACAGACCAGTCTCCTTGACAATTGTAGTCTATGAGGTACTGGAAAAGTTACTTAGAAAGCAAATGGATGACTTTCAACTGAGGAGAAATTACCTGAATGAGAGGCAACTCAGTGTTATAGAGAGGAGGTCTCCATCTATGTATATCTCTGATGTCTGTTCCCTTCAGGAACTTCCTTAGGGTGGCGGCCGCAGCATAAGAGTTTCCATAACTGGTGAACCCTAGTGCTGCTTCTTAGCCTTTTGTGCCTCATCCTTAACAGACCACTGGTAGCAGGCAAATCAAGCACAGTGTTTCCAGAGGCTCCTACCTAATGCCCCTGCCAAATGTTCCAACCTGCTACTTCTGCCTAATGCTCTTACCTAAATGTTCTTACCTACTACTACTATTACTCCTACCATTTTGCCAAGAAGTAGGGCCAGCACGTAGTGTTCACTGCTGATCATCCTGAAGTTACAAAATATGGGTATTGTTAGTTAAGTGTTGTCATGTTATTTGTAACAAGGAGAGATTGTATGCAAGCAGTCCACATGTAGTGAAGGCAGAAAGAAAAGACTGCTACCTGGGTCAGAGTAGTGCAGCTTGACAACCACCCAGCTATCACTAAACCTCTTGATACTCAGGCTGGTAGTGCTGGTAATATACCTTCATGGTCATTGGTTGTCTACTATTTACTACCTATCAAAGGAAAAGGAGGTCATTTCTAACAAATCTCTTAGATTTCTCAGAGAGAGTTAGCTCTGTCTGTGACAAAAAAGCTATATTTTTTATATCATAGCCACCAGAAAACATTTGACACAGTACCACATGGGAGTTTGATTAAAAAGCTAGAATAGGAGGCAGGAATAAGGGGAAGACTCCTCTGATGTATAGAAGATTATGTTAGTGGAAGGGAACAAAGGACACTTCAGAGGATCCTTCTCCATTTGAGTGGAGATCTTCAGTGTAGTGCCCCAGGAGACTGTTTAGGGAACATTACTCTTCTTGTTCTCTGTGAATGACTTGCCTGAAGACATGGACTCTTACCTGAGGATGCTTGCAGATGCCGCAAAAGTCAGTGGGAAGTGAAAAATGAGAATTGCATCATCATACATGGGGACTAAGAAAGACTCCAAAGATGGCCTTGATACATAGTTGATGAAATTCAACCCAAGGAAGTGTAAAGTAATAAGGATAGGACTTAGAGAAAGAAGGCCTCAATTTGATTACATTTTGACAGGAAATAAGTTTCTTGATTGTGTGTGAGGAGGACTTGGGAGTCAACATCGTCCCTAATCTGTCACCAGAGTCTCACATTAGGGGAATATTTAAGGAAACAAACTTGTCTTCTGGCAAATATCAGATTAGCTTTCAAATACAAGCTCTCCCCTACTTACTACCAATGCAACTTGTGACCATCTGTACATCTGTACATATGACCGGAAAAAAATATAGATTAGAAAATATACATAAATATGAAAATTACAGTCGGTCATACGTCTGCCAGAACTAACAGGTGCGTGCATACAGTACTGACTGTCAGACAATATCCCAGCATTTTGTACATCACAGCATCTCTCTCAGTTACCATTCAGTAAGCGCTCATTGTTCAAGTGAATCTAACGAATTTTCGTCTGGATTAAACCATTTTTGTATCAAACCCCAAAGAAGATGAGAGTTAAGAGGAAAAACCCATCATGTTCATAAATCTGGCAAAAAGCCAAGGAAGATGCTTGATTTGGAATTGAAAAAGAAGGTAATCACCCAGTATGAAGGAGGAAAAAATTTTAATGTGATTGCATGTGATCTACTGTTGTCCCATTTGATGGTCTCCACAATTTTAAAAGACAAAGAAAACATTCTTGAAGCAGTGAAAAGTTCGGTGAGTATGAAGTCTACAATAATAACAAAACAATGACAAGGGCCTGTCCACAAGATGGAAAAGTTGTTGATGCTGTGGATGGAACAAATAAAAAATGTGCACCACAAAGCTTACTAACAATCCAGGCGAAGGCTAAAAGTCTTTTTGAGACTTTGAAGGAGCAAGTGGGAGAGGATTACATCGAGAGCTTCACAGCAAGTCATGATTGGTTCAATTAATATAAAAGAAGACATAGCTTGCATTACATTTGTCACAGGTGAAGCAGCAAGTCCTGATGAAGGAACTAACAAAAAGGTAAAAAATATACCAAAGAATCTTTTATTTTGATAAACCATACAGTGATTTAAAAAAAATGTCAAATCATAAAACTGGTTAAACAAGTATAAGATAATCATGATAGAACTTCCAAAACATAAAAGACAGAAATGGTGAAATATGAACTAAAGAATCTTAAATAAAAGGTAAAAAGAAACTACAGAATCATATAACAATGCTGAGTAATAAAAAGCAATATAATCATGATAGAAATTGAGTAGGATAAAAGAATTCTACATGCCATGCTGACATACGTCTGACTTACGTCCATTTCGAGATCCAATTGGTCGGTCAGAACAGAACTCAGACGTATGTCGGGGAATGGCTGTATATTGATAAGGAAATATTTTGCAAGCTGTTCATAACCTACATAAGGCCAAAACTAGCATATGCTTCTCAGGTTTGGTCACTACATCTAGAGAAGCTCAGAGAGCTAAGGAAGAAGGAACAAAGATGGTACCACCTGGGGATAGGGAAGAAAGAATACAGCCTACATATCCCTTGCATGTCACACAAAGCGACAAAGAGGGGCAAGAGTAGAGGGGTTGGAAATCCTCCCGTCCTGAGTTACTTTCTAAAAGAACAGGCCTCCTGGGGACAGGAGAGAAAGAATACTGCCCCTATATCTCCTGTGTGTCATACGAGGCGACCAAGAGGGGCAGGAGCTAGGGGGTCGGAAATCCTCCCCACCTGTGTTACTTTCTCAAAGAAGGAAATGACCACCTTGAGAAAGATTACTGCCCATGTATCCCCTGTCATAGGTGAGGCTGGAAATCCTTCCTCTCCTTTGTTACTTTCTAAAAGAAGAAACAGACCACCTGGGGACAGGAAAGTATACTGTCCATGTATTCCCTGTGTTTCCCAGGAGGTGACTTAGAAGGCCAGGAGTGGGAGGGGGCTAGAAATCTTGTCTTCCTTAATTACTTTCCAGAAGAAGGAACAGAGTAAGGAGTCAAGCAACATTTCTTTTTCTCTTGGGCTCAGGGAACAGTTTTTTTTCTCCTGGACTCAGTCATCTCATCTTCACTCTTCCTCGCTCATGTGGGAAATGGCAAATGTATGAAAAAAAAAGGGAAAGTCACAGGGAAAGACTAAAGACTTTAGATTTGCTCACCATGGAAGATAGAAGAATGAGGGGTGACCTGATCACAACCTTTAAGATTTTAAAACATATTATTAACATGGACTGTGTGCAGTTCTTTGAGATATGTTGGGATAGAGCAACTAGAGGACATAACATGCAGTTAAGCAAGGCACTTGTTAAAAAACATGTAAAGAAGTACACTTATTGTGTAATAGAGTGAATGAATGGAATTGGATGACAGAGGACATGGTTAATGCTAACAGCATGAATACAGTACCCACCAATAAAGTTGGTGTGAGCAGGCCCATGGCAGTTTGATTGATGCAAATCATTTTACCCCACCTGAAATAGTGTTGGTGTCTGCCAGTGAAGCTGGCACCCTCTAGCAAGCATGGCAACTACATTATGTGACAGCACACTGCATGAGCTTGCCTAAGTAGCAGTTTAGCAGTTGTAGGAGGAGGGACTGTTTTGTTGTGCTACCCACTTTTTGTGTTTTTTTCCCTTTTCATACCTCTGCCACCAAGTATGGTTGGAAATACTGACCTTACAAGTGACATGATAGCTTCTATAGTTGAAATTTACAAGGGAAATAAACCATTTAAGGAAATATCTAATATAAGCAGTGTGAACTTGAGATCCGCACTACAGTAGGTGAAGAAATTTATTGATAGCAGCAGCATGCTACACTGACCCATGTGAAACTCCTTGAGAAAGCCAGAAAGCCTTTCCATGTCCTCTGAAAGTTTTTAAATGTCAAGTGGATGCAGATGCACGCTTAAGTGCAAAAGAATTAAAAGAAGAAAACCTTAGACTGCTCATTGAAGTGCCAGTAAGGACACAGGAGTGCCACTTACACAAGAACCTTAAGTACTAGAGATGCAGGCTGAGTCCCAAATCTCTTGTAACCAGTAGGCACCAAAAGAAAATTAGTCAAATTTTGCAAGAAATATGTAGTGTGTGATATGGCTAAATTCAGAAATGTCTTAGTGAGTTATGAATTCAAATATTCTGTGATAGGTGGCTGTGCTGGGCTTTGCACAGATGACCAGACTGTGATCCATTTGATCCCAAGTACACTGCAAGCACTGTAAAGTTCGTAGCTCAACTTATGGTGTGGGATTATTTCAGTTATTATGGTGTTAGGACCATGTAATGTTGGCAAACAGTGAAACTATGAACAGACATAGTTACCTCAAGCTACTGTGTGACCATCTTCCAGGTTCATTCAGAAAGTGCAATGCCTAAGCGCTCATGCAGAATGGGGCTCCCTGCTACACAGCCAAACTACTCACTAATTGGCTTAAGGACTATGCAGTGGAGTTTTAGTGATTGGCCTGGTAATTCTCCAGATTTGAATCCAGTTAAGGACTTGTGGGCACTTATACAAATGAAATTACATAACAGGCACACTGTGTTGCTACCAAAGCTGGAAGTAGTCGTTTGTGAAATTTGGGCAAAGATGGACCCCGAATGGCTTCAGAACCTTGCTTAATCAATTCCTGGTCATTTCAAGAAGTGTATAAAGAGGAAAGGGAAACCAATAAAGTACTATTTGTTGGTGAATACACAGTTTTCATGGTTTTATTTCATGTTTATCATTAATGGTTGTGCTGCAGTCTCCTTGTGCCAGCTTCTTTGGCAGGCATTGTAAATTTAAGAAGTTGAATGATTATAGAGCATGCTTAAGAGATGGGGCCCTTGAGTGTAAAAGTCCCTCCCTGTACAGTGCATATTGGTAATAATAATGCCAGTTGATGCCTCTGACTTATATCTTGAGTAAGTTAAACAATGTCTTCTCCAGTTCTTGTGTAAGCATCAGTGTATAACCTCGTCAGGGATCAATGTGAAATTCTTGTATAATTGTTTTTATAGTGATGAGGCTTTTGCTTCCATTTTATAAATACACAGGTGCAGATAGCTCTTCCATCTCCACCAAGAAGATAGACTGAATTTTTGAAAGATAGGTTTAGAAATTAGTGATAGGTTTAGAAATTAGTGAGTACATCAGCCCCCTCCACCCTTTATTTTGAGTTCTTAGTGTATATCTGATGATACTTGTATTTTGAATGTACAGTACCCCTGGAAAGTCTGAGGAATATGGGGCCTTTTGTTGTGTGGTTGGGAGTCCTCAGAATTTCTGCATCTATCAGCCTACTGAATGCTCAGATCTCTCTTAATTAGTACTTGGCAACTCTCCTGATGATCCCATCACCACAGACTGAGGAGTATGTCAGTGCCTCATGGAACAAGCTGGAGAAAGGATGTATGCTATGAGCTGCTGGATTAGCAAAGATCCTTTTTTCATTTCATTCACTTTTTGTATTACTGCCACCCACCCATACTTTAGAATGGGGCACAAGAACCTCATCCAGCAAGAAAAGGCTTGGATTCTTGCCCTGAGGGAGTCAAAAATGTCAATTAAGGAGATTTGTCAGTGTATGGGGATGAGCAAGTCAGTCATATACAGCCTTATTGCAAAAGCCTAGAATATCCCACGAGGTGAAGTTCTGCTTCATTAATCTGTACCAGTGCATCCCAGAAAGACTTCAGCAACTACTAACAAGTTTATCACAAGGCAAGTATTGATAAATCCATGCATCACAGCAAGACTGTTGAAGCAAGCCTATCCCACCCTCCTCGGAAGTGTTGCAGAATGCACCTTCTGACTCACAAGATGCCTGCTGCTTGTCTCAGTTTTGCGAGGAACTACAAACATTTAACTGTTGAGGACTTGAGAAGGGTCTTATGGAGCGATGAGTCAACTTTCCAGTGTCATGCAGTGAGGTATGGCAAGTTGAGATGTACTTCACACATGAACCCCTTGACCTCTGTTATGTGCAAATGAATGTCAAACACCCAGACTCAGTCATGATTTGGGGTTGCTTCAGTGGAGAGTTAGGGCTTGGGGGATTTCATGTGCTTCCCAAGAACATGACAATGAATGGAGACCACTGCATTGAAGTTCTTTGTGACCACATGAATTTTATGAGATCCACGGCTGCAACTTCTTTATGCAAGACAGTGCACCATGTCACAAGGCAAAGAAATTCGTGAAATGATTGTCAGACAAAGAGGTGAACATCCTTCAGTGGCCTGGGAATTCACCAGACCTGAATCCCATTGAGTAGCTGTGGTCTAATATGAAGCTTAAACATTAAGAAAGGAACACCTCTTCAATTTCATGCCTTCTTAAAGCCATCAGAGACATTTGGTTGGACAGAATTGACCTTGATTTCTGCAGAAACCTTACTGACTACGTGCTTCAATGCATACAAGCTATTTTGAAGGCACACAGAGAACTAGATAAAATATAAAGAAAATGAAAGTTTTTTTGTACCCATTCGTTGGACTCTTCACAGGTACTGTACATATAATATCAGTGGAACTTTAGATATATCATTTTTATTACTGTGCAAAATTACCCATTTTTACATTTGTGGGGCTCCATCTCTTGACCATTCTCTACTATCATACATGTATTAGCTTTCTTTGTGCTGTCTGCATTAACCATGTATATGTATGTATAAATGAGTAAGTTTGAATGTGTATGTGTATGTAGTGCATTTATGTTTATGTCAGCATGTCATGTTACCTGTCCAGAAACACCCTCCTGTATCTCCCCTCACAGTTATTTATCATGTTTATTTTCTGTGTCTGATCAGTGTTACAGTTTAGGACAAACACACTCCTTACAACTAATCACTTAGAAATGTGTTATTTGTGCAATTTTTATTTGTACAAGTAATTTGAAGATATTCCAAAAAAATTGATAAGAGAATTTCTCTTCCATTGAATTTTCATTTCATTACAGTATTATATTATATGAAACCAGTGAAAGCAGGGCTATGCAGCATTTGCACAAGTAAGCAAAAAGGACATAACTCGTGTGCAATTTTAACAAAGGTCAGTCTTAGGGCTTAGGTTGCTGTAGTAAAGCTTGGGGAGGAGTTTATAGGTGATATAATGCAGACATATGTAAGTTATGCTTACAGGATGTGAGTGGTATGGAAGCAAACCTGAACCTGGAACTGCTGAAACTGGTAGATTTTAAAGCAACTGAACCTAGAGGCAGAAGCACTTAAAAAATACAAGTTCTGAGATACAGATGGACTTTATATTGGTGCTTTGAGTCACTTGACAGTGCCAAATCACTTTCTCTTTAAAGATTCTCAGTTAATGCAGTAGGGAAAGCAGAGGATGTGCTTGCTCCTTTCAGTAGTCTGTGGCTTCAGGTACTTCATGTTGATCTTTAAGCTGACTTTCACCTAATCCTCAGTTTGTTAATGCCACCCATTTCTTCAAAAGTGCATGTTATTTATATGCATAATTTTGGCAAATATCCCTGAGGAGAGGGGAGAAATAATTTTACCCTTGTCTTCCCTGTGTGTTGTAGGTGATTAAGAGTGGTAGAAGTGAGGGGCTGAAAACCATCCCCTTCTTGTATTTCCACATCTAAAAGTTGGAGTAGAAGTAGGGAGTCAAGTCAGGAGTATTCGTCCTCTTTTTTGAAGGCTTAGGTAGGGTTTCTGAATATGGGTTGATGTAACCTAGATGAGAAGAAAGGAGAAATAGATTGCATGTTTAAGGATAGGAATCTGAATGTTCTTGTTCTGAGTGAAACAAAGTTCAGGGGTAACGGGTAGGAATGGTTTGAGAATGTCTAGGTGACAAAATTGAGTAAGTCCGAGGGCGAGAGCTAAGGAAGAGGTAATACTACTGGAGTAGGAATTGTGGGAATGTTTGACAGAGTTTAAGGAAGTAGGCTTTGTACTGATACGAGTAAAACTGAAAGTGAAGTATGAGAGATGGTTGATTAGTGTTTATGCACCTGTTCATGAGAAGAATGGTGGAGTCAAGTGTTTTGGAAACAGCTAAATGGTGTGTTGCCAGTTTTGTTACGATAGATCGGATATTGCTAATGGGTTATTTAGATATGAAAGTAATGGGGCATTTAAGGCCATAATTGGCAGTCTTAGGGTATTCAGTAATGTGAATAGAAATAGTGAATAGCTTGTGGAATTGTGTTCTTAAAAAAGGACTGATGATTGGAAATGCCTTGTTAAAAAAGAGGGACATATATAAGTATACTTGGATAAGTAGGACGTATGGTCATGAGGTGTTATTGGATTATGTACTAATTAATGGATGTCTATAAGAGAAACCCTTGGATGGATATGAATGTGGTGAGGAGACAGCTGGTGGGATGTCTGATCATTACCAGATGGAGATAAGGGTGAGGATTTGTAGAGGTTTTTGGAAAGAAGGAATTGATATAGGTGTGAAGAGGTGATGAAATTAAATGATAATGGAAAAGAGGCATATGTGAAGAAATACCAGGAGAGAGTGAGTTTAAAATGGCAAAAGGTGAGAGTATATGAAGCTAGGGGAGTGGGTGAGGCTAGGGGAGTGGGTGAGGAAAAAGAGTTATTTTGGGAAGCAGTGCCATGTACAAGAGAAGTGTGTGGCTTGTGGAAGGTGGGAGGTGAGCGAGTGAGAAAGGGTGGTGAGTGGTGGAATGATGAAGTAAAGTTGCTTGAGAAAGAGAAAAACAAGTTTTATGGGTGGTTGTTACAGAGAAGGAGTGCAGGTGATTTGGAGATGTACAAGAGAAAGTGGCAGGAGGTCAAGGGGAAGGTGCAGGAGCTGAAAAAGAGGGCATAGAGAGTTGAATTGTACAAATATCAACAAACTTCAGGGAGAAAAAGGTTGATATTGTAAGAAAGACAAGATAAGAAATGAGAACTTCAGTGAAGGTGGCAAATAGGGAAGTGGTAAGAGACAGTGATGAGGTGAAGAGGAGATGGAGTGAATATTTTGAAGGAGTGTTGAATGTGTTTGATGATAGGGTGGTGGATGTTTGGGTCAGGGAGGTATGCAAGGTGAAAGAGTCTTAACACGGGGCTTGGTGAAAAGAGATGGTGAAAGCCTCATGTAGGATGAAATGTGGGAAGGTGGTTAGAGTGGATGGTGCTGCTGCTGAATATTGTAAGAATGAAGGTTACAGGGTTGTTGATTAGTTAGCAAGCATTTTCAGTGTATGAATGGATCATGATGTGGTGCCTGAGGATTGGTGGAATGCATGTATAGTACCACTATATAAAGGCAAAGAGGACAAAGGTGAGTGCTCAAATTACTGAGGTATAAGTTTGTTGACTTGATATGGGGAAGAATGAAAGTGGATTAAGAGAGATGGGTGATTATTAGTGCTTATGTACTTGGCCATGAGAAGAAAAATGATGAGAGGCCAATGTTTTTGGAGTAGCTCAATGAGTGTCAGCAGTTTTGATGCAAGAGAGCAGTTAGTAGTGGGTGATTTAAATGTAAAAGGGAGTAATATGGTAGTTAAGGGTGTAATTGGGGGTGGGGTATGGGGTATTCAGTAAGGTGAATGGAAATAGTGAACAGCTTGTGGAGTTCCCTGATGAAAAGGACTGGTGATTGGGAATAATGGGTTTAAAAAGAGAGACATGTACAAGTGGGTGAGTAGAAAAATGCTAAGTAGGCATTATTGCATTACATACTGATTGATTTTTCTTACATGATCATTGTTTCACATGTTAATGGGGTAGTGCCAGGAACATGAAAAAAGGCTGCATTTGCTCATCCATTCTCTAGTTATCATGTACAATGCACTAAAACACAGCTTTCTGTCCTCCTTCAGACCCCACAGGCCTGTCCATGGTTTCCCCCAGCTATTTCACATTCCCTGGTTAAGTCCATTGACAGTATATTGACCCCTGTATGCCACACTATTCCAATTAACTTTATCTCATGTACGACTTTCACCCTCCTGCATGTTCAAGCCCTGAGTACTCATAATATTTTTCACTCCATCCTTCTATCTCTAGTTTGATTTCCCCCTTCTCCTTGTCCCCTCCACTTGTGATGCACATATCCTCTTTGTGAGTCTCTCCTCACTCATGTCCAAACCATTTCAGCACACCCACTTTTGCTTTCTCAACCACACTATTTTTTATTACCATACCTTTCTCTTACTCTTTTTTTAATTACTTGATTAAACCACCTCACAACAATATTGTCCTTAAATGTTTCATTTCCAGTACATCCACCTTCCTCTATACTCTTTACATCCTCATCTATAGCCCATGCCGTACATCCATGCAGCATTCTTAGAGACTACTGTATCTTCAAACTTACCCATTTTTGCTCTTCCAGCTAATGACCCCTCTTTCTGCATATTCCTCAATGCTCCCAGAATGTTTGCCCTCCCCACACCTACCCTTTGACTCACTACCACTTCTATGGTTCCATTTGCTGCCATGTCCACTTCCAGGTATACAAAGCACTTCACTTCCTCCAAATTTTACTCCATTCACACTTACACCCCAACTAACCTGTACCTCTGCCCTGCTGAACCTGATAACCTTACTTTTAGTCACATGTACTCTCAACATCCTTCTTTCAAAACACTTTCAAACTCATTCCCAACACCTGCAGTTTCTGACTCAAATATGTCGCCAATGCCGTGTCATCAGCAAACAACAACTGACTCACTTCCCAGGTCCCTTCTTCCCCTACAGACTGCATACTTGTCCCTTGCTCCAAGATTCTGGCATTTACCTTCCTTACCACCCCATCCATAAACAAAGTAAATGTAAATGTGTTGACATTGGCATCTGTTGGGGATGTCTGATCATTACCTGGCAGAGGAGAGGGAGAAGATTTGTAGAGAAGTTCAGAAAAAAAGAAAAGAAAATAGGAAACTGGTATGGATGAGAAGAGGGTGGTTAAAGTAAATGAGCTTGGAAAAGATACTGGTATTAAGAAATACCAGGAGAAATTGATTGCAAAATTGCAAAAGGTGAGAGTAAACAAAGAAAGGGGATTGGATGAGGAATGGGAGGTATTTAGGGAAACAGTGACGACATGTGCAAGAGAAATGCATCACTTGCAGAAAGTGGGAATCGGACAGGTGACAAAGGGTAATGATTGGTGGGATTATGAATAAGAGTTGCTGGTGAAAGAGAAAAGAGAAGTGTATGGGAAGTACTGAAAGGGAAGGAGTGCAAATTAGTGGGAGATGTACAAGAGAAAGAAGTCAAGGGGAAGGTGCAGCAGTTGGAAAAGAAGAGAAATAAGAGTTGGATGAGCAAGTACCAGAAAACTTAAAGTAGAATAAGAGTGTTTGGAAGGAGGTTGATTGTGTGAGAAAAACAAGAAAACAAATGGGAAGCAGTTACAGGTAGTGAGGAGGAGGTGGACTGAGTATTTTGAAAGACTGTTCAGTATGTAAGTTGATAGAGTATTAGATGTAGGGTGTTTGGGTCAGGGAAGTATGTGAAGGGAGAGTCATAGGAATTGGTTTGGAAAAGAGTTAGTGGAAGTCTTTCTCAAGATGAGATGTGTTATTGTGCCTGAAGTTGATGGTATTTCAGTGTAATTTCTTATGAATGGGTATGAATGTGTTGTTTATTGGTGAGTTAAGATTTTCAGTGTATGTATGGCTCATCAAGAGGTGTGTAAGGATTGGCAGAATGAATGTATTAAGGCAAGAGGGACAAAGGTGTATGTTTGAACTACAGAGGTATAAGTTTGCTGAGTGTACCTGATGTGTTGTATGGGAGAGTGTAATTGAGAAGGTGACGACATGTGCAGAGCATCAGACTGGAGAGAAGCAGTGTGGTTTTGGGAGTGGTAAAAGATGTGTAGATCAGGTGTTTCCTTTTAAAGAATGTGTGTAACAAATGCTTTGAAAAGCAAAGGGATATGTATGTGGCATTCATTGATCTGGAGAAAGTATATGATAGGAATAATAGAGATTCCTTGTGGAGGGTTTTACAAATATATGTTATGGAAGGAAATCTACAAGAAGTGGGGAAAATTTTTTATCAAGAGTGAGGGCGAGTGTAAGAGTAAGTAGAGAGGAGAGTGAGTGGTTGCAGGTGATGATTGGTCTGTAGCAGGGGTGTATAATGTCACCATGGCTGTTCAATTTGCATATGGGTTGGATGGTAAGGGAGGTAATTGTAAGATGTTAGAGAAAGGGACGAGCATGCAGTCTGTATGGGTGAGAAGGCTTATGAATGGAGTCAGTTGTTGTTTACTGATGACAGCACTAAAGGCATATTTGAGTAAGAAACTACAGAAGTTTGTGTCTGTGTTTGGGAGTTTTGTGTGACTGGAAGAAGTTGAGTATATGTGAATAAAAGCAAGGTTATTAGGTTTAACAGGGCAGGGAGGACAGGTCATATGGAGTGTAAGTTTGATTAGATAAAATTTGGAGGAAGTTAATGTTTAAGGTACCTGGGAGTGGACAGGGCAGCAAATGGAATCATGGAAGCAGATGTGGGTCTTAGGGTGTGTAAGGGGCAAAGGTTCTGGAAGTATTGAGGAATGGATGCAAGGCATTTCCTATAGATGAGGATGTGCAGAAGAAAGGGCATGTGTTGGAAATTAAAGTTTGAGGATATGTAGTGGGGGTGGTTTTGTTAAGTAAGTAATAAAAGGCTTAGAAAGAGTTGTGATATTAAGAAGAGTATAGATGAGGGAGCTGAAGAGGTTGTACTGAAATGGTTTGACATATTGAGAGAATGAGTAAAGAGAGTTTGACAAAGTGGACAAATATGACATAAGTGGAAGGGAAAAGGAGATAGAGTGGACCAAACTGGGGATGGAAGGATGGAGGGAAAAATATTTTGAGTGGTTATAACTTGAACATGCAGGAGGTTGAAAGGTGCATAAGGCATAGAATGAATTAGAGTGATGGGGTATAAAGGGGGGAACATGCTGTCAGTAGACTGAAGTAAAGCATATGAAACATCTAGTAGAAACCTCAAAAAGTTTGTGGGGTCTGGTTGTGGACAGGGGCTGAGATTTTTTGATACTTTATGCATGACAGCTAGAAGGGATCCTAGCAAATGAGGTGTCTCTTCCAGGTGCCACCTTGATGATGCAGAGAATGATGAACATATATATGTAGCAACTTTACTTTTTCATCACACTTCACACCACGCTTCTTAATTTGCCCACCTCCCACCTTTTGCATACCACATGCATCTCTTACACCTGCCATCACTGCTTCCCTAAATATCTCCCATTCCTTACCCACTCCCCTCACCTTTTGCCAGTCAACACCCAGTCTTTCCTGGTATTTCTCCACACAAGCCTTCTTTCCAAGCTCACTTACTTTCACTACTCTCTTCTTCCCAACATTGTCTCTTTATTTTCAAAATCCTCTTCAAATTTTCACCCTTGCCTCCACAAGCTAGTGATCAGACATCCTACCAACTGCCCACTCAGCATATTTAAATCCAAAAATTTCTCTTTTGCATGCCTATCAATTAATATATAAACTAATAATGCCCGTTGACCATCTCCCCTACTCACAAACATGTACTTGTGCATATCTTTCTTTTTAAAGCAGGTATTCCCAATTACCAGTCATTTCAGCACACAACTCCACAAGCTCTTCACCATTTCCATTCATAACACTGAATACCCCATGCACAAGAATTATACCCTCAACTACCATATTACTTACCTTTGCATTTAAATCACCCATCACTAATACCCAGTCTTGTGCACCAAAACTTCTGACACATTTACTCAACTGCTCCCAAATCACTTGCCTCTCATGATCGTCCTTCTCATGACCAGGTGCATAAGCAATAATAATCACCCATCTCTTGCCATCCACTTTCAGTTTTACCCAGATCAATCTAGAATTTACATCCTTACACTCTAGCACACACTGCCACAACACCTGCTTCAGGAGTAGTTCTACTCCTTTCTTAGCTCTTTTCTTCTCACCATCACCTGAGTTTACCCCCAAGACATTTCTGAACCATTCTTCCCCTTTACCCTTGAGCTTCATTTCACTCAGAACCAGAACATCCAGGTTTCTTTCTTCAGGCATACTACCTATCTCTTCTCTCTTCTGATCTTGGTTACAGTCACACACATTCAGATACCCCAATCTGAGCCTTTGAGGAGGATGAGCACTTTCCAGTTGTTGCTTTCTTCTATTTGCTGTTTTAGAATTTGGAACACGAGACGGAGTGGGTTTCCAGCCCGCCTGCTCCTACCCCTTTAGTCACCTCTTATGACACGTGGTGAGTACAGAGGTAGAATTATTTCTCCCCTACCTCAGGGATAAGGAAGGAGTGCAAATGAGTGAGAGATGTATAAGAAAAAGTGGCAGGAGGTCAAGAGGAAGGTGCAGGGGCTGAAAAATGGGGCAAATAAGAGTTGGGGTGAGAGAGTATCATTAAACTTTAGGGAGAAGGAAAAGATGTTTTGGAAGGAAGTAAATGATGTGTGAAAGACAAGAGAACAAATGAAAACATCGGTGAAGGGAGCAAAAGGGGAAGTAATAACAGGTAGAGATGGAGTGAAGGGAAGATGGAGAGAGTATTTTGAAGGATTGTTAAATGTGTTTGATGATAGAGTGGTAGATGTAGGGTGTTGGGATGGGGTGGTATGTGAAGTGAAAGAGTCATGGAGACTGGTTTGGTGAAAAGAGAAGAGGTGATGAAAGTCTTGCGGAAGATGAAATCCAGCAAGGCAGTGGGATTGGATGTTATTGCAGTTGAATTTATTAAGAAAGGGGCTGACTGTGTTTTTGATTGGTTGTTAAGGATAATCAGTGCCTGTATGGATCATGGGGAAGTGCCTGAGGATTGGTGAAATGCATGTATAGTGCCATTGCATAAAGGCTATGGGGATAAAGGTGAATTTTCAAACTACAGAGGCATAAACTTATTGAGTATACCTGAAAAATCATATGGGAGGGTATTGATTTAGAGGGTGAAGGCATGTACAGAGCATAAGACTGGGGAGGAGCATTTTGGTTCCAGAAGTGATAGGGGATGTGTGGATCAGATGTTTGCTTTGAAGAATGTGTGTGAGAAATACTTAGAAAAACAAATGGTTTTGCATGTGGCATTAAGGATCTGGAGAAGGCATATGATAGAGTTGTTAGACATGCTTTGTGGAAGGTCTTAAGAATATATGGTATGGGAGGTAAGCTGCTAGAGGCTGTGAGAAGTTTTTATCAAGAGTATAAGGCAGGTGTACAAGTAGGAAGAAAGGAGAGTGATTGGTTCACAGTGGAGGTCGGTCTGCAGCAGGTGTGTGTGATGTCACCATGTTTGTTTAATTTGGTATGGATGGGGAGGTGAAGGAGGTAAATGCAAGAGTTTTGGGGAGAAGGGTGAGTATGCAGTCGATTGGGATAAGAGAGCATGAGAATTGAGTCAGTTGATGTATGCCGATGATACTGTGCTGGTGGCAGAAGATGGTGACTGAGTTTGGAAGAGTGTGCAAAGGTAGAAAGTTGATAGCAAATGTGAATAAGAGCAAGTTTATTAGGTTCAGTAGGGTTAAGGGTCAAGTTAGTTGAGATATAAGTTTCAGTAGAGAAAAGTTGGAGGAAGTGAAGTGTTTTAGACATCTGGGCTTGGACTTGGCAGTGAATGAAACCTTGTAATCAGAAGTGAGTCATGGGGTGGGGGAGGGGGAAAAGGTTCTGGGAATCATGAAGAAGGTGTGGAAAGAGAGAATGTTATCTCGAAGAGCAAAAATGGGTATGTTTGAAGGAATAGTAGTTTCAACAATATTATATGGTTGTGAGGCATGAGCTGTAGATAGAGTTGCATGGAGGAGTGTAGATGTGTTGGAAATGAAATGTTTGAGGCCAGTATGTGGTGTGAGGTGGTTGGATCGAGTAAGTAATGAAAGTGTAAGAGATATTTGTGGTTATAACAAGAGTGTTGTTGAGAGAGCAGAAGAGGGCGTTTTAAAATGGTTTGGACATATGGAGAGAATGAGTGAGGAGAGGTTAACAAAGAGGATATATGTGTCGGAGGTGGAGGGAACAAGGAGAAGCAGGAGACCAAATTGGAGGTGGAAGGATGGAATGAAAGGGATTTTGAGCAATCAGGGCCTGAACCTGCAGGAGGGTGAAAGGTTTGCACGGATTAGAGTGAATTGGAACGATATGGTATACTAGGGTTGACATGTTGTCAGTGGACTGAACCAGGGCATCTGAAACATTTGGGGTAAACTATGGAAAGGTCTGTAGGGCCTGGATGTGGAAAGAGAGCTGTGGATTTTGTGCATTACCCATGACAGCTACAGATTGAGTATGAGCGGATGTGGCCTTTTTTTGTCCGTTTCCTGGTGCTACCTTACTGATGCAGGGGGTGGTGATGCTGTTTCCTGTGGGGTGGTGTTGACTCCCAGATATCTAAAGCATTTCACTTCCGCTAATCTTTTTCATTCAAACTTGCACCCCAACTAGCTTGTCTCACAACTCTGGTAAACCTAATAACCTTGCTTTTATTCTCATTCAGTCTCGACATTCTCCTTTCATATTCTCTTCCAAACAAAGTCACTAAATTCTGCAGTTTCTCACTTGAGCCAGCCACCAGTGCTGTATAATCATCAAACAGGTGACTCACTTTCCAGGCCTTCTTATCCCCCACAAACTGCATACTTGACCCTCTCTCCAAGAAACTCACATTTAACTCCCTCACCAACCCATCCTTAGACAAATTGGACAACCATGGTGACATCACACAACCCTGCTGCAGACCAACCTTCACTTTGAACTGTTCACTTTCCTTTCTTCCTAATCATACTCATGCCTTACACCCTAGATTAAAACATTTCACTGTTTCTAACAGCTTTCCTCCTTCACCATATATTCTTAAGACCTTCCAGAAAGCATCTCTACCAACCTTATCATATGCTTTCTCCAGATCCATAAATGCCTCATACAAATCCATCTGTTTTCCTAAATATTTTTCACACACATTCTTCAAAGCAAACACCTGAGCCATACATCCTCCACCACTTATTTTTTTATACATACTCACCTTTTCTCATACATACTTGCCATATCCTGAGTGAGCAAGGTAGCATCAAAATCAGATGCCAGACTCTAAGAGGGCAAATTCCTCACTTGGCCCCTTGCTCAGTTCCCTTTGGAAAGTAATACAGGAAGGGAGGATTTCCAGACATCTGCTCCTGCCCCTCATAGTTGCCTTTTACAACACGCTGGGAATAAATGGGCAGCCAGTGGGATGCCTGAACATTGCCTGGTGGAGGGAAAAGTGAAGACTTGTTCAGGTTTTTAGAAGAGAGAAAATGATATCATTGAGAAGAGGGTGGTGAAAGTAAGTGAACTTGGAGAAGAGATGTGTGTGAAAACATATTGGGAGAGATTGGGGGCAGAATGGCAAAAGTTGAGAGTAAATGAAACTATGGGAGGGGATGAGGAGTAGTAGGTATATAGGGAAGCAGCGCTGGCATGTGCAAGAGAAATGAGTGGCATGTGGATGTTTGGAGGTGGACAGCTTAGAAAGGATAATGAGTGGTGGGATGATGAAATCCACCCCTCACTACCTTTTCTCAGTTGCCCACCTCTCACCATCTATGCCACCCACTTCTCTAGTACTTGCCAGGTTGCTTGTGAAAGAGAAAAGAGAGGAGTATGGGCAGCACTTACAGGGGAGGAGTGCAGATGATTGGGAGATGTATAAGAGAAAACCACAAGATGTCAAGATGGTGCAGGGGTTGAAAAAGAGGGCAAAGGAGAATTAGGGTGAGTAATTATCAGTAAACTTTAGGGAGAATAAGATGTTTTGGAAGGAGGTTAATAGTATGAGAAAAAGTATAGAACATCAGTTAGAGGGCAAATGGGAAGTGTAACAGGTATTGGTGAAGTGAGGAGGAGATGGAGTGAGTACTTTGAGTGATTTTTAAATGTTTGATGATAAGATGGCAGATGTAAGGTGTTTGGGTTGGGGATAGAGGGGCAAATGGGTTAGTGTTAACAGGTATTGGTGAGGTAAGGAGGAGATAGAGTGAGTATTTTGAATGATTGTTAAATCAGTTTGATAAGTTGGCAGATATAAGGTGTTTGGGTTGGGAAGGTATGCAAAGTGAGAAAGTCAAGGAAAGTGATGCTGAAAGCCTTGCTAAGATTAAACTTGGCAAGGCAGCTGGAGTGTATGGTATTACAGTTGAATTTCATGAGAGAGAGAATATGTTGTTGATTGGTTAGTTAGGATTTTCAGTGAATGTATGGATTGTGGTAAGGTGCTTGAGGATTGATGGAATGTAGTTGTGTCATTGTATAAAGGCAATGGGAACAAAGGTGACAAAGGTATAAGTATGCTGAGTGTACATGGTAAGTTGCATGGGAGAGTGTTGATTTAAAAGGTGAGGGCTTTTACAGAGCTTCATCCTGGGGAGGAACAATGTGGTTTCAGGAGTGGAAGAGGATGTTTGGATCAGGTGTTTGCTTTAAAGACTATATATGAAAAATTATTAGAGAAACAGAAGGGTTTGTATTGATATTTTTAGATCTGGAGAAACCATATTATAGGGTTTATGGAGTTGCCTTTTAGAAGGTATTATGAACATTTGATGTAGTAGGAAAGCTAATAGAAGCAGTGAGAAGATTTTGTCAAGTGTGTAAGGTGTGGTGTATGTGCAAGTAGGCAGAGGGGAGACTGATTGGTTCCAGGTAAAGGCTCGTCCTCTGTAGGAGTGTGTGATGTCACTAAGGCTGTGTAATTTACTTATGGATGGGGTGATGAGGGAGGTAGATGCAAGTCTTGGAGAAAGGGGGTGACTGTGAAGTCTGTAGAGGGTGGATGGGATGCTGGGAAGTGAGTCACTTTGATGATGGCACAGCACTGGTTGCAAACTTGACTTTGAGTTTAGAAGAGTACTTGACTTTGAGTTTAGAAGAGTATGTAATAGGAGCATAAATAATATATCTATCAATCTATATATATCTCTGATGCCTGTTCCCTTCAGGAACTGCTATCAAGGGGTGGCCATGGCCAAATTGTATCCAGTTATCCCTGTCCTTACATGCCTCCCTCACACACACCATTCCATGCATTTCTCTCCCTCCATTACTCTTCCACTCTATTTTCCTTGTCACAGGTGGTCTTCCATTCACTCCAACCCCTTTAATTGCACTATTATACACTCTTCTTGTAAACTCCCCATCTTGCATTCTTTCCACATGTTCAAACCACCTCAAAGTATAATGTTTTACCCACTCTGCCAGTCTACAGTTCATTCCCTTTGCATTCCCTGCCATACCACATCTCTCATACACCCCCTCATTTTCTTCATTCCATTAGTCATACCACATGCTCCTCTCAGGTAGATAATTTCCACAGCCTGGATTTTTGACCTCTGTGACTCATTCTATGTCCATGTTTTGGCTGCATAGGTCAGGATCAGGGGACTATGCATTCCCATAATCCTTTCTTCACTCCCATTCTCACACCTCTACCCTTTATTATTCTGTTAAGGGACACAGTAACTTCTCTGTACTGCTTTCTCCCTTGTGTTTCTTTCCATATCACCAAATTTACCTAAGATAGCTACTAAATATATAATGTCGCCTCTTCCAGTCTTTCTTTCCCCCATATCAATAATGCAGTTTAATACACTTTCTTCTTTTACTCAGTAGAGTTTTGCAGTGTCTTTACTCTCACTCAGTTTCTTTTCAAACACCTTAACTTTTACTCACATTTACCTTCCATTGCCTATGCTTACACCCATCTTAAAACTTACTCACAACTTTCTGCAGCTCTTTACCCTCAGCAAACAGCACAATATCATCTGCAAACAGGCTTGTCACTAGCCACCATACTTCACCACCACATTACATCTCTGCAACACCTTTCCCTAGTTTTGCTTTCACAACTCATACCACTCTTTCCATATGTATGTTAAAAAGCCATGGTGAAATTGCACATCCCTGCCTCACACATCCATATGTATACTGACAATTTTGCTCGCCTTTCCATCCACTCCTACACTTGCATTTGCTACTCTGTAGAATGCTGTCTCACCATCCAACATTTGTCCCCCTACCCTATATATCCTTAATACATCCCATTAAGCATTTTGCTTTACTGTCATACGCTTGCTCCAGATCCATGAAAGCTGCATATAGCTTCATACCTTTTGCTAGATTCTCTTTGACAGTCATTTTCACCAAAAAATCTGATCTACACATCCCCTACCTTGCATAAAACCCATTAATCTTCACTTATTCTGCATTCAGTCACTTCCATAACTCTATCAATCATCACTCTTGCATGCACTTTTCCAGGGATACTGAACAGCCATTCATTTTCACCAAAAAATCTGATCTACACATCCCCTACCTTGCATAAAACCTGTTGTTCCTCGCTTATTCTGCATTCAGTCACTTCCATGACTCTATCAATCAACATTCTTGAATGCACTTTTCCAGGTACACTGAACAGACTTATTCATTTTCACCAAAAAATCTGATCTACACATCCCCTACCTTGCATAAAACCCATTGTTTCTCACTTATTCTGTATTTAGTCACATCCATAACTCTTTCAATCAGCACTCTTGCATGCACTGTTCCAGGTATACTGAACACACTTTTTTTTATCTTTTTTTTTTTTTCATACATATTCGCCTTTTCCCGCATTAGTGAGGTAGCGTTAAGAACAAAGGACTGAGCCTTTGAGGGAAAATCCTCACTTGGCCCCTTCTCTGTTCCTTTATTGGAAAAGCAGAA
>JAYMFT010097161.1:0-13861 GCA_038088735.1 Panulirus argus | reverse complement strand
ACCAAGTATGAATATACATGTGAATATATGTATATGTATGTGTATGTATATGTACAGTAATCCCTCGATTTAATGGACCCCAATATAATGGATTTCGGATTTAATGGACCAGGCAAATAATACATTAATTAATTAATTAATAATAAATGAAAAAATCTCAAACTCTGCACCATGTGCATTTCACATTGCACTTGATTTTGGTAGCATGGGGTATATTTGCTGTTTTGGTCTTAGTCTGCCTCAGGCTATTGTGCAGTCAGGTTGTATACAGAGAATTTTGACTTTATCTATTATATAATTTTGCAATCCTTACAATTCAAAATGACATCAAGTGATAGAGAAATTAAAAAAAGCATGTGAACTGTATATTGTATCAATGTATTTTGTATATTGTTGTGGGGTGAGAGAAACACAGATTGGGTGGGAAGCACTATACTGATTCTAACTTTTCGACAGAGTCTTGATCACAGAATGAGTACAGAAGAACAGGAATCCCGCATATATGTGTCATTATTGGACTTAATCCCCCTGGATACCTGGTGTGACCTCCCGCATGGCTGTGCCCAGCGTTTGACCTTGTAACCTCTGCCATGTTCCACCTGGCCGCCCCTGACCACATCGTCTCCATCAAGCTTGATCTCGCCACCTCTGCCTCAGTGACAAGTTTCGCGGCTGCTCTTGCAAGGCACACAAAGCCCTACCAGTGATTTGTGTTTTCTTTTGTCGCTATGTAAGCCGCCTCAATCGTTTTTCTTACCTTCCTCAAACTGTCGTTGCTTAGTATTTTCATCCCACTCCAGTTCAGCAGGTGCTCTTCTTCCTCTGCATGTACCACCAATGAGTTAGAGGTACTGTGCACCCTGATGTAATTCCTGTGTTCCAACTGTCTCTTTTCCAACCCTTTCCTCCTCTAACCAGAACATGACAGAGGCAGTAAGGTCAAACGCCGGGCACAACCAGGGGGTTGAAGGCTGACGATGACACATATATAAGCTGGAGTCCCATTCTTCTGTACTCATTCTATGATCAAGACTGTCAAAACATTTTGGAATCAGTTTGGTGTTCCCCACCCAATCTGTGTTTCTCTCACCCCACCATATCACCAGTCATGGAATTTTCATATTGTATATTGCATCAAAAAATGGATACATTAGATTTAAAGGACATTCAGCATTAATGGACACACCCTCCCCCCTAATATTCCATTAAATCAAGGGATTACTGTATGTATGTATTTACATGTATGTATTTGTAAGCGTAAGTGCGTATATGTATAAATATGTGTATGCGAGTGGATATGTCTTTCTTCATTTGTATCCTGGTGCTACCATGCTAACATGGGAAACAGCAATCAAGTATGAATTCTTTTTTTCTTTCATAATCGTTTGCCGTTTCCTGTGTCAGCAAGGTAGCATCAGGAAAACTCGAAGAAAAATCCTCATTTGTTCACATCCATTCTCTAGCTTTCATTTCTAACTGCATTTTCTCCAGAATATTTAATCAGTTCTTGTATATGCATTATTTACAGTTATAAGAGGATAGGGGAGAAAGAATACTTCCCACGTATTCCCTGGGCATCATAGAAGGCAACTAAAAGGAGTGGGAGCAGGGGGCTGGAAATCCTCCCTTCTAGTTTTTACTTTACCAAAAGAAGGAACAGAGAAGGGGGCCAAGTGAGGACTTTCCCTCTAAGGCTTAGTCCTCTGTTCTTGATGCTTAAAACACACTTTGGGAGATGTGTCTCTAAATTACCTATAGAATAATTTGCATATCCAAAAAACAAATATTTTGACAAAAGTGTTAGTTTCATATACTGGTGTTAGGGAGAAAGAATTCCAGCCTTCATATTCCCTATGTAACATAGAAGGAGAGTAAATGCGGATGGGGGCCTAAACTGCTGCTGCTGCAAACCCCACCCTTCTTGTATTTCATTTTTTTAAAGACGTATGAACAGAAGGAGGAGCCAAGCAGGGAATGCTCATCCTCCTCAAAGGGTCAGGTTGAGGTGTCTGAATATGGGTGGATGTAACCAAAATGAGTATGTATGAGGAAGGGAATTTGGATGTTCCGGCTCTGACTGAATCAAAGCTCAAGGGTAAAGGAGATGAATAGTTTGAAATGTCTTAGTAAAGTCTGGGGTTGGTGTGAGGCCAAAAGCTATGGAAGGGGTATTACTTCTGAAGCAATAGTTGTGGGTGTGTGTGAAAAAGTGTAAGGAAGTGAGCCCCTGACTGATATGAGTAAAAATAAAAAGTCGATTGCAAGAGATGGGTGATTATTAGTGCTTATACACCTGAATATGAGAAGCAAGCGTTTTGGGAACAGTTGAGTGAGTGTGTCATCAGCTTTGATGCAAGAGACTAAGTATTAGTGATGGATGATTCAATTGCGAAGTGGAGTAAAGTGGCAGTTGAGGGTATAATTGGGGTATGGGGTATTTAGTAATGTGAATGGAAATGGTGAAAAGCTTGAGGAGTTGCATGCTGGAAAAAGGATTAGTGACTTGGGAATACCTGGTTTAAAAAGACGGACATACACAAGCATATATATGCAAGTAGGAAAGATGGTCGCTGGGCATTAATAGAACACATACCAACTAATAGGCATGCAAAAGAGAGACTTTTGGATGTGAACGTGCTGAGATGGGATGTCTGACCATTACCTTACAGAGGTGAGGGGTAAGATTTGCAGGAGTTTTCAGAAAGGAGAAAATGCTATGGGGGTGAAGAAAGTGAATGAAAGTGAGCTTGGAAAAGAGACTTGTGTGAAGATATGCCAAGAGACTGAGAGAAGAATGGCAAAAGGTGAGAGCAAATGAGGCTAGGGGAGTAGGTGAGGAATGGGAGGAATTTAGGGAAGCAGTGCTGGCATGTATGACAAATGTGTACGGCATGTGTACAGTGGGAGGTCGGTAAGTTAGACAGGGATGATGAAGTGAAGCAGCTAATGAAAAAGAGAAGAGAAGTAAAAGGGCAGTATTACAAGGACAGAGTGCAAATGACTGGGAATGCTGAATGTGTCTGATAATGGGGTGGCAGATGCAGGGTGTTTGAGATGGGGCATTACGTGAAGTGAGAGAGTCATGGTGGTTAGGTGTTGAGAAAAGAGGTAGTGAAATCCTTGCATAAGATGATATGTGGTAAGCTGGCTGGAGTGGATGGTATTACACCTGAATTTCTTAAGAAAGGGGTGACTGTTGCTGATTGGTTAGGTAGTATTTTCAAAATTTGTATGGAATATCATGAAGTGCCTAAGGATTGGTAGAATGCAAATTTTCACCCCACACCCAAGGCTGGGCCCAGGAAGGCAAAGATAAGTGTTCAAACTATAGAAGCATAAGTTTGTTGAATTTTTACCTGTTAAGTAGTAGTAGCAAATGATGACTGTGATGGGATGTGCAAAACATCAGATTGAGGAGGAAAAAATGTGGTTTCAGAAATGGTAGAGGATGTGACATATTTCAAAATAACACAGAAGAATTAGGTGAGATGATTGAAACGCATGAGGCAGAAAGATTCTGAGACCCATAAATTTATTTGTATTGATATGCAAAGGATATGATGTTTGGGGGAGATTATGTAAGAGTAATCCAGTTGCAATGTGAGATACAACATACCAGATATGTCAATTCACTATTTCATTGTTAAGCCAGAGTGAATTCCAAGTACTCACCTCATCAACAATGGCATTCATAGAAACAGTAGGGGCATTGATAGTTGGTGATACATAAGTCTGATACCTTGCATTTGTAACACCTGCTATATCTTCTAACACAACGGAGCAATCACGACTTAGCTTATCTCGTAAGCTGCTCACACAATCCAAGCTGAAAAAATACTCATCTTCAAAATCTCTTTCAAAACTCAGTAATGTGTAACATTCAAAATGAAATCTGCAGTCACATTTTCTATGAATTCAGTAAAATTAAGGAATTTTGGATCTAAACATCACCACAAGCAAATCTAGTGAAGCCCTTGGAAGAGGGTAGTACTGATTTTGTCAAAATACTGGCAAGGAAGATACTGGAAAAAATGAAAGTTTATGACCTTTCTAATGATTTGGAAAGATCTAATAACAATGTGTAAGGCAAGCCAGTTTGTTTGTGGCAGAGAAGAAAAATTCTCTATTATCAAGTCTCTAAGGAACATATATGGAATGAAACAAAGTAGAATAGCTTTTCATTTCTGGTTAAAAAAGTTTTGGAATATAAGTGGAGGGTCTCAAGAATGAAAATCTGTTTTCAGAGGTGTCCTGCAAGCCTTGAGAGAATCCCTAAGATCCCATGGGGTTAAAAACTCCAAACACTGCATCCAAAATACAAACAGTCAGAAAGTGATTTTGCCCTTGAAAGCATCCTAAGGACTTCTAAAAACCAACAGCAGGGGCAAAATTTATGAAAACAGAAACGTCATCCCTGTAAATTTCCACATGTTTATAACACAACTTATCATCCTTCAGAACAACTCCTCCCCCCAAAAAATTCAAGTTTGGAGCTTTGTAAACAAGTAGAAGGCACATCCATGCTGTTAACTTTACTGTTATCTTCATCAGTGCAAAAGTGCAAATTCAGTATCATAAGCATATTGCCAGCTGACAGATGTATAGCAGACCTACAGTATGTTTAGCAATGGTTTGTTAGTATTTTTTGTCTTTCAGGATTCCAGTCAATATCTAATATCATTCATCAAGACATGTACATTGCTTAAACTGGTAAATCAAAGACCAAAGTATAAGATTTATAAAAGTAAACATTAACACATACATTAACCAGTAATTGTAAAAAGTCATTAACCCATTTGAATGTTAATTCAGTATGACAAATAAATGTCTATCATTATTTATTACTGGTATTATCAATATTATTATCAGTATCATTATCCACAAGAGGAGAGTGAGCACTTCAAGTTGTAGGGCTGTGTGAAGTCCCCACGGTTGTTTGATTTGTTTATAGATAGGGTGGTCAGGGAAGTAAATGCAAGGGTCTTGGAAAGAAGGGAGAGTATGCAGTCTGTTGGGATGATAGGGCCTAGAAAAAGAGTCAGTTTGCTGAAGATACAGCACTGACAGTGGATTCAAGTGATAAACTGCATAAGTTGGTGACTGAGTTTGGAAGAGCATGTGAAAGGATGAAGTTGAGAGTACATGTTAATAAAAGCAAGGTAATTATAGCACGGTTGAGAGACAGTTGGGGTCTGAGTTTGACTTTAGAAAAATTGGAGGAAGTGAAGCATTTTAGATACCTGGGAGTGGGCATGGCAAGGAATGGAACCATGGAAAAGGATGGGAGCAGTAAAGAATGTGTAGAATGAGAGATGCTAGAAGGAACAGTAGTCCCAACAATATCATATGGATGTGTGGCTTGTGTGGAGGAGGATGGATGTGTTGGAAATGCAATGTTTGAGGATAATACGTGGTAATATGTGAGGACAGTATGTGGTGTAAGGTGGTTTGATTGAGAAAGTAATGAAAGGGTAAGAGAGATGTGTGGTAATAAAAGAATATGGTTGACAGAGCTGAGGAGGGAGTACTGAAATAATCTGGACATACAGGGAGACTGAGAGAAGAAAGTTTGACAAAGAGATATTTGTGTCAAAAGAGGAGGGAACAAGGAGACCAAATGGAGGAAGTGAAGTGTTTTAGATACCTGTGAGTGGGCAGTGCAGGGAATGGAACCACAGAGGTGGACATGAATCATAGGTTGGGTGAGAGAGAGAGAGAGAGAGAGAGAGAGAGGTTCATGGGAGCACTGGAGAATGTGCCGAGAGATGCTTGAAGGAACAGTAGTCCCAACAATATCAAATGGATGTGAAGCATGAGTGGAGGAGGATGGATGTGTTGGAAAAGCAATGTTTGAGGAAAATGTATGGTAATGTTTGAGCAAAATGTGTGGTAATGTTCAAGGAAAATATGTGGTGTGAGGTGCTTTAATTGAGAAATTAATGAAAAGGTAAGAGAGATGTGTGGTAATGAAAAGAATGTGCTTGACAGAGCTAAAGAGAGTGCTGAAATATTCTAGACAAACAGAGAGATTGAGAGAAGAAAAGTTGACTAAGAGATATCTGTGTCACAGTTGGAGGGAACAAGGAGAATGAAAGTGACATAGAAGGATGGAGTGAAAAAGGGTGAGTGTTTGGGGCCTGAACATACAGGAAGGTGAAAGGCATGCATAGGTTAGGGCGAATTGGAATGATGTGGTACACAGGGGTCAATGTGCTATCACTGGACTGAGCCTGGGCATGCAAAGCCTGGAAAGGACTGTGGGGCTGGGCTGAGGATGGGAGCCGTGGTTTCAGTGCATTACACATGACAGCGACATAATGATAAGAGTGAATGTGGCCTTTCTTTGTTTATTCCTAGCACTACCTTGCTAATGTGGGAAACAGTAATCAAGTATGAAAAAAAAATAATTATCATCATTATCATTATTACTAGCATCATTATTATTATCTGAAGGATTGCTGAGTGTGTTTGATAACAGGGTGGAAGATGTAGGGTGTTTGGGCTTGGACGTATGCAAAATGAGTCATGGAAAGTGGTTTCATGTAAAGAGAAGTGATGGTGAAAGCCTTGTATAAGATGACATGGCAAGGCCACTGGAGTGGATGGTACTGCAATTGGATTTCTTCAGAAAGGAGATGACAGTGTTGTTGACTGGTTAGTTAAGATTTTCAAGGTATATATGAATCATGGTGAGGTGCCTGAGGAGTAGCAGAATGCATGTATAGTGCCACTATATAAAGGCAAGGGAGACAAAGATGAGTGTTCAAACGACAACTGTAAAAGTTTGTTGAGTGTACCTGGTAAGTTGTATGACTAAATGGAGAATAAGAGGGTGAAAGGATATACAGAGCATCATATCAGGGAGGAGCAATGTGGTTTCCAGAATGGCTGAGGATGTGTGGATGAGGTGTTTGCTTTAAAGAATGTGTGAGAAATACTTAGAGAAACACAAGGATCTGAATGTGGCATATATGAATCTGAAGAAAGTTGATAGAGATGCCTTGTGGAAGGTTTTATGAATACATGGTTTTGGAAAAAAAGCTATGATAAGCAATAAAAAGCTTTTATCGAGAGTGTACGGCATATGCATGAGAAGAAAGAGAGGACAGAGTGTTTTCTGGTGAAGGTTGGTGTTTGATTTCACCATGGCTGTTTATTTTGTTTATGGATGTGGTAGTGAGGGATGTAATTGCAAGAGGCTTCAAGAGGGGCAAGTCTCGGTATGCATTCTTCAGGGAGGGAGGGGAGGGGGGCTAGGAAGTGAGTCAGCTGTTGTTTACTGATGACACAGCACTAATGGCAGATTCATGTGAGAAACCGCAAAAGTTGATGAGTGAGTTTGGAAGTGTGTGAAAGGAGGGTGTTGAAAGTAAATGTGAATTAAAGCAAAGTTAATAGGTTTAGCAAGGTGGGGGGACAACAGGTTGCCTGGAGAGTGAGTGAATGGGGAAAATTTGGAGGAAATAAAGTGTATTAGATACTCAAGAGTAGGCACGGCAGCAAATGGAAGTATGGAGTCAGAAGTGTCATATGGATAGTGACGGGCAAAAGTTCTGGGAGTGCTGAATAATGTGTACAAGGAGAGTTCATTAAGTGGGTGGGTGAAAATGGGTATGTTTGAAAGTATAGCAGTCCCAAAAATGTTGTATGGATGCAGGGCATGGGTTACTGATGAGGATATGCAGTGGAGGGTGGATCTATTGGAAGTGAAATGTTTGATGACATGTGGTGTAAATTGATTTGATTGAATAAGTAGTAAAAGGATAAAAAAGAGGTGTGGTAATTAAAAGTGTGGTTAAGACAGCTGTAAAGGTTTTGATATTTAGATGGAATGAGTGAGGAGAGGTTGGAAAAAAAAAAAAAATGCAGTGAACAAGGTTTTGAGTGACTGGGGCCTGAACATGCAGGAGGGTGAAAGGCATGCACAGGATAGAGTGATCTGCAGTGATATTGCAAATAACAATGGACTAATCCAGGGCATGTGAAGTGCCTGGTGGATACCATGGAGAGGTTTGTGGGGCCTGGTTTTGGAGAGAGGTTTTGACACAACACAAGACATGAGTGAACGTGGCCTTTCTTTGTCTGTCCCTGGAGCTACCATGCTAACACAGGAAAAGGTGAACAAGTATGGACACAATATTCCCCAAGTGTTGTAGAAGGCAACTAAATGGGGCAGAAGATTAGGGCTGGAAACCCTCACCTTCTTGTGTTTCAATTTCTAACTGAGGAGAGAGAAAGAACCAGGTGAGGAGTGCACAGCCTCCTTGAAGGCTCAGACTGGAGTATCTGAATCTGTGTGGATAATACCATGTTGAGAACAGAGGAGTGAAAGGTAGTATGTTTGAGGATAGAAACCTGTATGTTCTGGCTCTGAGTGAAACAAAGCTCAAAGGTAAAGGGGAAGAATAGTTTGGAAATGTCTTAGGAGTAAAGTTGAGTTACTGAGACAAGATCTATGAAAGGAGTAGCACTATTCCTTAAGCAAGAGTTATGAGTATGTGTGATAGAATGTAAGGAAGTAAATTCCTGACTGATGAGGGTAAAACCGAAAGCAGATAGCAAGAGATGGGTGATTATTAGTGCTTATGCACCTAGCCATGAGAAGAAAGATTGAGAGGCAAGTATTTTATGGGAGCAACTGAGTGAGGGTGTCAGCAGTTTTGATGTACAATATCTGGCATTAGTGATGGGTGATTTTAATGTGAAGGTAAGTAATGTGGCAGCTGAGGGAAAAAATGGGATGCATAGGGTATTGTGTGCTATTAATGGAAATGGTGACAAGCCTGTGGAGCTGTGTGCAGAAAAAAGACTGGTGATTAGGAATACCAAGTTTAAAAAGAGGGATATACACAAGTATATGTATGTGACTGGGAGAGATGGTCAACGGGCATGTAAGAGACTTTTGGATGTAAATATGCTTGAGAGGGGCAGCTGGTGGGATATCTGATCACAATATTGTGGAGGTGAAGTTGAAGATTTGTGGAGGTTTTCAAAAAAGAAGAAACAATGTTGGGGAGAGGAGAGTGAGGAGAGAGCATGAGGTTAGAAAAGAGACTTGTGTGAAGAAATACCAAGACAGATTGAGTGTAGAATGGCAAAAGGTGAGAGTAAATGAACCAAGGGGAGCAGGTGAGAATGGGAAGTTTTGAGGGAAGCAATGATGACATATGCAAGAGATGCATGTGGTAAGTCAAAGGTGGGAGCGGGGGCAGATTAGAAATGGTAGTGAATGGTGGGATGAAGAAGCAAAGATTATAGTGAAAGAAAAAAGAGAGGTGTTTGGGTAGCACTTACAGGGAAGGCATGCAAATGACTGGGATATGTATAAGAGAAAGCAGCAGGAAGTCAAGAGGATGGTGCAGTAGTTAAAGAGGCCAATGAGAGTCGGGGTGAGAGAGTATCATTAAACTTTAGGGACAATAAAAAGATGCTTTGGAAGGAAGTAAATAATATGCAAAAGACAAGAGAATAAATGGGAACATTGGTGTAGGGGGCAAATGGGGAAGCAATAACACGTAGTGAGGAAGTCTGGAGGAAATGGAGTGAGTATTTTGAACATATTCATACTTGCTCACCTTCATCCATTCCCAACAACATCCTGCCCCACAAGAAGCAGCACAAATGAATGAAGGAAAAGAAAAAGATAACATATACATCCTCTTCTTTTCTACACACCTGATTGCCTCCCCTTGCATCATCAAGGTAGCTCCAAGAAACAAAAGAAGAAAGGCCACAACAGCTCACATCCATACATGAGCTGTAATGTGTAATGCACCAAAACCTCAGCTTCCTATCCACATCCAAGCCTCCCAGACCTTTCTATGATTTACCTCAGACGTTTTACATGCCCTGGTTCAGTCCACTGACAGCACATTGACCTTCATATACAACATCGTTCCAATTCACTCTATTCCATGCATGCCTTTCATCATCCTGCATGTTCAGGCCCCAGTCATTCAAAATCTTTTCACTCCAACCATTCATCTCCAATGTGGTCTCCTGGTTTTCCTTGTTCCCTCCACTTCTGGCATATGTATCCACTATGTCAACCTTTCCTCACTCATTCTCTCCGTACGTCCTAACCATTTCAACACATCCTCTTCTGCTCTCTCAACCACACACTTCTCTATTTCCACACATCTCTCTTACCATTTAATTACTCACTTGATCAAACCACCACACACCACATATTGTCCTCAAACATTTCCTTTTCAACACATCCACTCTCCTCCACACAATCCTACCTATAGCCCATGCCTTACAACCATATAATATTGTTGGAATTACTATTCCTTCAATCATACTTAATTTTGCCTCCCCACATAATGTTCTCTTATTTCACTCATTCTTCATTACTCCCAGAACCTTCGCCTCCTTCCTCACCATATGACTCACATCCATATTTGCTGTCAAGTCCATTCCCAGATATCTAAAACATTTCACTTCCTTAAATCATTTTCCATTCAAACTTAGATCCCAACTAACTTGTCCCTTAACCCTGACGAATCTAATAACCATGCTTTTATTCACATTTACTCTCAACTTTCTCCTTTCACACATACACTTCCAAACTCTGCCACTAACACCTGCAGTTTCTCACTCAAATCAAACATCAGTGCTATATCATCAGCAAACAACAACTGATTCACTTCACAGGCCCTCTCATCCCAAGCAAACTGCATCCTCACCCTTCTCCATGACTCCTGAACTGACCTCCCTCATCATCCCATCCATTAACAAATTAAACACACCCCTGCAGCAGACCAAACTTCACTGGGAAACATTCACTCTCGTCTCTTCCTACTTGTGCACACGCCTTACACCCTTGGTAAAAACTTCTCACTGCTTCTTGCAGCTAACCCCAACACAATATATTCTTAAGACCTTCCACAAAGCATCTCTATCTAACTATCATATTCCTTCTCCAGATACATAAATACCACATACAAATCCATCTGTTTTTCTAAGTATTTCTCACACATATTCTTTAAAGGAAACACTTGGTCCACACATCCTCAGCCCCTTTCTCCAAGACTCTTACACTGACCTTCACCATCCCATCCATAAGGCATCTCTATCTACCTATCATATTCCTTCTCCAGATCCATAAATGCCACATACAAATCCATCTGTTTTTCTTAGTATTTCTGACACATATTCTTTAAAGGAAACACTTGGTCCACACATCCTAAGCCCCTCTCTCTAAGACTCTTACACTGACCTCCCTCACCATCCCATCCATAAACAAATTAAATAACCATTGTGACATCACACATCCCTGCCGCAGACTGAACTTCACTGGGACACATTCACTCTCCTCTGTTCCTACTTGTACACAAGCCTTACACCCTTGGTAAAAACTTCTTACTGCTTCTAGTAGCTTACCCCCACACCATATATTTTTAAGACCTTCTATAAAGCATCTCTATCTACCTATCAGTGCCTTCTCCAGATCCATAAATGCCACATACAAATCCACCTATTTTTCTAAGTATTTTCACACATATTTAAAGGAAGCACCTGATCCACACATCCTCTACCATTTCTAAAACCACACTGCTCATACCCAATCTGATGATCTGTACATTCCTTCATCCTCTGAATCAATACTCTCCCATAAAACTTACTTGGTATACTCAACAAACTTATACGTTTGTAGTTGGAGCACTCATCTTTATCCCCCTTGCCTTTATACAGTGGCACTATTCATGCATTCTTCTATTCCTGAGGCACCTCACCATGTTCCATACATACACTGGATATCCTTATCAACCAATCAACAACACAATTATTCCTTTTCTGAATAAATTCAACTGCAATATCATCTACTCCACCTGCCTTGCTGCATTTCATTTTATGCAAGGCTTTTACCACCTTTCTTCATCAAACCACTCTCCATGACTCTCTCCCTTTGCATACCATCCCGACCAAAACACCCTAAATCTGCCACTCTATCATCAAACACATTTAACAATCCCTCAAAATAATTACTCCATCTTATGACTTCCTAACTACCTGTTATCACTTCTTAACTACCTATTATCACTTCCCCTTTTGTCCTCTCTACCAATGTTCCCATTTGTTCTTTTGTCTTTCACAGAATATTTACCTCCTTCCAAAACACCTTCTTATTCTCCTTAAAGTTTAATAATAATCTCTCACCCCAACTCTCATTTGCCCTTTTTTTTTTCAACTCCTGCCCCTCCCTCTTGACCTCCTGCTGCTTTCTCTTATACATCTCCCAATCATTTGCCCTCCTTCCCTGTAAGTACTGCCCAAATGCCTCTCTTTTCCTGTTCACTAGCAACTTTACTTCTTCATCCCACCACTCAATACCCTTTCCAATTTGCCCACCGCTCACCTTTTGCATGCTACATACATCTTTTGCAAATGCCATCACTGCTTCCCTAAATACCTCCCATTCCTCACTCACTCCTCTCACTTCATTTGCTCTCACCTTTCGCCATTCTACACACACTCTCTTCTGGTATTTCTTTAGACAAGTCTCCTTTCCAAGCTCAAATACTATTATGACTCTCTTCTCCCCAACACTGTTTCCTCTTTATCAAAAATCTTTACAAATCTTAACTCTCATCTCTACAAGACTGATCAGACATCCCACCAGCTGCCCCTCTCAGCACTATCACATCCAAGTCTCTATTTTACACGCCTATCAATTAATACATAATCTTATAATGCCCGATGACCATCTCTCCTACTTCCATAAGCACACTTTCGAATATACTTCTTTTTAAACCAGTATTCCCAATCACCAGCCTTCTTCAGAACACAACTCCACAAGTTCTTTACCATTTTCACTAATAACATGGAATATCCCATGCACACCAATTATACCCTCAATTGCCACATTCCTTACCTTCACATTTAAATCATCCATCACTAATACCTGGACTCGTGCACCAAAACTGCTGACACACTCACTTAGCAGTTCCCAAAACGCTTGCCTCTCATAATCTTTCTTCTCATGGCCTGGTGTATAAACACCAATAATCACTGATCTCTTGTCATCCACTTTCAGTTTTACCCTCATCAATCTAGAATTTACTTCTTTACACTCTATCATACACTCTCACAACACCTGCTTCAGGAATAGCATTACTCCACATTTAGTTCTTGTCCTCTCACCAACCCCTGACTTTACTCCCAATGCATTTCCAAACCATTCTTCTCCTTTGCCCTTGAGCTTCATTTCACTCAGTCATAATATCCACGTTTCTTTCCTCAAACATACTACCTATCTAACCTGTCTTTTCATCTTGGTTACGTCCACATACATTCAGGCAACCCAGTCTGAGCCTTTGAGGAGGCTGAGCACTTCTCCTATGGCTCCTTCTTCTGTTTCCTTTTTTAGAAATTGAAATTTTAGAAAGGGAGGGTTTCCAGCCCCCTGGTCCAACTCCCTTTACCTGCCTTCTTCAACATGTGTGGAATACGGATGTTGAACTATTTCTTCCCTATCTCAGGGATGTAAAAAGGTGTTTATATAAAATCTCTGAAAGGATAGATGGTCATCACTCGTCTTTTACATATGACTAGAGAACTTTAGTCTTCTAGTCTCAGTGGTTTTGCAGAAAAAAAAAAAAAAATATTCAACCTCATCAGCAACATTAGAGAGAGTAACTTAAACATAAAATGAAAAAACAGGAAAAAATAAATAGTGGTATATGGATATCTGGCTGGATATTACTTCTATGAAAAAAATAACAATGACCTCCAATACAAGATCATTACTGAGGACAATGAGTTATGTATGTATGTATGTATGTATATATATATATATATATATATATATATGTATATATATATATATATATATATATATGTATATATATATGTATGT
>JAYMFT010097150.1:0-13862 GCA_038088735.1 Panulirus argus | reverse complement strand
GAGAGAGAGAGAGAGAGAGAGAGAGAGAGAGAGAGAGAGAGAGAGAGAGAGAGAGAGAAAGAGAACCTGATACTGTCGCTGCTGCTGCTGCTGCTACTTCTGCTGCTACTGTGCTGCTGCTACTGCTACAGCTGCTGCTGCCGCTACTGCTACCGCTACTGCTGCCGGTGCTGCTGATGCTCCTGCTACTGCTGCAGCTGCTACTGCCACTGCTGTTGCATTGCTGCTGTTGCTGCTGTTACCGTTTATAGCCGCCGCTGCTCTAGCTGTCCAAGGCACAGAGTAAAGGCGTTGGGTATCCCTTTCTCTGCACCACGAAATTTACACGCTAAATCTCTCGCTCACATTCAATTAAAAGTTTTCAAGTTACTTTAGTGAGGCAATTTCCTGAGTCAACTCTGAAATGAAACAAAAAGTCTTGGAGGGCTGTAGTGGCGAGAAAGTCTGCAAATTACCAGAACGATTTTATTCACCCAATCTCTTGAAGGTAAGGCCAGTTGAGGGATTTATCTATTTTTTTTTTCCAGAGCTTGGATTTACGCCAAGAAATGATGATTTGCAAGACTGATGAACACGGAAGAGAGATTTTACGGTTATGAATTGCCTGGGGTTCTTTTAATGAAACCTGACATGGTATGGATATCAACAGTAACAGCAGCTGGTAGTTACCAGTACGTTAAGAGACTACAATACCTACAGTAGGTATTTGCTGGGAACTGTGAAAACAAATGAGTAACAACATTTGGATATTCTTCTCTATTCCTCCTGAAAATATTAAGAATAGTGGCGAATATACTGTCCGTATCGGCGGAATATGAACCCGGAACCCATATATACGGTACAAGCAGCATTCGGTTCAAGTTTAGTGGAAAAAAAATACATCTATATCAACTTTATCTAAGATACGTACGGGGCGCAGTTTTATGGCTTATAAGATATAAACAAACAATACAGATGTAGAAAAAAAGCACAAAAAATTGCCCTCATGTCAGTTTGATATAAAATGGTTAATTAACAATCTAAAGTCTTTAGGAATAGGGTATGGAAATCCTACTGAACCCTCATCGCTCGTCCCTTCCTCAAGGCTTCCTCCTAACCTGTCGTCATCCTCACCAAGGGACCCACCTTCCCCCCAAGTTACTACGTCTTTAGGTCTCTTCACCAAGCTCATGATGACCTCCAGGTATTCCTAATCATCCCCCCCCCCCTCTCTCTCTCTCTCTCTCTCTCGCCCACTCTCTCACTTCCCTCTCAGGTAATTTTTTTTTTACACACACGCGTCCCCATTCTGTATCATCTCTGATTACAGCTCCTCTTCCCTTCATCTTTTTCTTTTTTTTCTCTGTCTTCATTAGCCTCACCCTCTCTCGTTTGCATCTCGGAGTGGACCGTACCCTTTGCTGTTCTCTGGCCCTGCCTGTTTCCCTGAGGGTATTACCCAAAATTTGCCATCGACTCCTTCCCTATGCTTCCCCTACGGCCTTTACCCACACTGCCCTCAAGTCCCGTCCGCTGCTTCTGTTCCCATGGCAACTGCACTTCTGAGGAAGTTGAGTACCTGAGTCCCGGCTGATATTTATGTGTTCCGTCTCCCTAACTCACGAGCACATTCAATCGGACATATTTCAAGAATATATATTTTATATATATATATATATATATATATATATATATATATATATATATAATTTATTTTTCATCAATCCTCAAACGATTAGTACTATTGCTACTATTACTACTACTACTGTTACAATTATTGCAATACTATGAACACTCCCTCTTCTCCTTTTCATTCTTTTTTTCTCGTTTTCTGCCTGTCCCTTCGTATGTTGGCCCATCTAAACATACATATCCTCTTCATATCCGACCACCTCTTTTTTTGTCTCTGTTTCCAACATTCTAAACACTTCTTGTATAATAATCTATCAATACTGCATTTCGGATAGGAAGATAACCATGTTCCCATGTCTTGAGTGACCCCCGGTTAATATTGGGTTATGAGCGCAGTCGTTACTAGTGGAGTGCGTTGGGCTGTGAATATGTTGTTGCTTTGTGAACTGTGTTGGGTTATAAGTTTGTTGTTACTTGTGAAGTGAGTTATATTTTGAGGTTATCAGTATCATTCCTTTATTGTTGTGCTTTAGTTTCATTAAGGTTAGTAATGTGACTTGCTTTATACTTCTGCTGATGGTGCCTGAGCACAATGCTTAAGATAATGGAATGGAAGAGTTGATGAAACGGAAGAGTCGGTGGGATGGAAGAGCTGATGGGATGGAAGAGGTCACTGTGTAACACATGTGCCTTATTCCACAAGGTAGTTCATGGTCACTGCCTCATATGTAATTAACCTGAGCAAAGCAACTTAGATTTTTCTTAACACTTTACAGTCTCTGAACGTTCTCTAAACTTCATGTCACTCTCATTCCACGGCTTAACCTTAGAGGAACAGACATTCCGCTGTGGCTGGGAATAGACCTATTGCAATGTTTCCCCTGAAAGGAAAAGGACTCCGATGGACTGTATTAGATGGCTTGATAAGTATAGTACAGTCACACTCTAAAGTCAGGCGCATACTCCCACCAACACCCAACCACACATTGTGGTTCCCTCTATAGGTGAATCGGGGAAGCAACGTTTCATCATAACCAAGGAATTATGGTTGCTAGCATCAGTTTCGACTAAGTTAATATGTAACTGTAAAAGTTTGAAATAAGATTTATTTGTATGATTTAGCATCCTCTGCTGCAGGGGGAATGACGCTATCTAAAATTGCTTTATAATGCTGAAAAGTATATCAAAACTTTAGGAAAAACCTGTAAGAATCATTTTAGTCGCACTCGTATTTGGCAAATGAATGTACCTTAATATTTGTACTATAAAACTCGAGATTAATAATAATTACTGCTGCTCTTTAGTTTATTTCCATGATAAACATCTATGCCAATAACGTTTATTACAGAGTAAAATGGCAAACGAGGAAAAGTTACGTTACGACCTTCCGACTATTGTTACCCGTTTGCGATTCATTTAATTCCAGTAGAGTAGTTTGGCCGACTGTTTCCAGTGTTTCTAACCTGACTCTAGACTTAACGCAAACAGGCAACTCCTAGTTAACTCATCACTGGCAAAGCCTACTGAACTCAACGCCACTATTGCCCCACTTTTTGGACCTTAGTTGGGGAAGTCGTGAAGTTCTGTGGACGGTACACAGGCCACATTAGTTGACCAGCTCCCACGATGCTGAGCAGAAAGCGTCTGTCTTGAGACCGAGCAGTCTCCACAGCAACACGGCAGCCGCACTGACAGTTAACGATTTTCAGTACGGCAATTTTCCTGATTAAATGTTGTACGTTGATATCAGTGATTATATAAATGTGCTCGAGAATGGTTTTTATATTACCTTGGCATATTGCACAGACAGACAGGCAGACAGACAGACACAGACAGACACAGACAGACAGACAGACACAGAGAGACAGACAGACAGACACACACACACACACACGTCTCTACTTAACGCAGGTAATGTAAAGAATACACAGATTATACAGTTCCATGAACTGGGACGGTGGATCTAAGTTAGGAATTACTCGAAGTTGAGGAGAGAAGAGTGACCTGTGTCTATGTGTAACTCATGAACGGTATCTACGATGCATGAACAAAAAAAACAAAAAAATACTTAAAAATGTAACTCATCATAACTTAGAAGCTGTACTAGCAAGAAAATCAGCCCTCTTATTCTCCTCCTCCTCCTCCTCTCTCTCTCTCTCTCTCTCTCTCTCTCTCTACCCCCTCGGTCCACACATCCTCAGTAACGACCGGCCAACCATTTCCCAGTCTTGCTCTCATACATTTCCAACCTTTTTCCCTCCACAGTCAACTAACACAGAAAATTAACAACTTCTTGGGGGATGTAACTGTGGCCAATGTTTTACACATATAAAAAAATGCTTTCGTTCAGCATTTCGATATTAAAAAGGCATTTTTTGTTTTCTTTTCGGGAGTAAGCCTAATGGCTATCAAAGCGTTACACCATTATCATATACTGTAGTACTATTGTTACGCATACTTGTATACCCACTCCTGTTTTTTTTTATCAAATACCTATGAAATAATCATCACAAACTAGTCTCCGTGTTCTTCATGCAGCTCATTAAAGCCTTACACTGAATATCCGTCAAGTAAAGATGAGGTCTGGCGCGGTAGGTTCTATAATGACAACGTATTCCAAGTGTATCAAATTCCCAGATTATTTGGGTAATAGGTAATAGGAAACTCTTGGTTATGGTGGACATCGGTTTGGATTCTCGCCGATAGATGGAACCGCGATCTGTGTGGTGGAGGTCTACGGGTGGAGAAACGCCTCACCTCAGACCGTGACCAATGTGTACATCACCAGGAGAAAAGTAAATGAAGGATCGTCACAGTCCTAAGGAATCTTATGGGGGACGAGAAAGGAGAGGAGGTCAACGCGTGACGATCCTTGATGACATTTGAGGAACGTGCCGGACACCTCCACTTGAGGCTTGCGTGGTATTCACCTCCTCTCTTCTCATAGTCTCCACACATCCCCAGCCGAGGGAGAGCAAATAGCCTCCAAGTCACGCAATCGGTCTCAAAACGAAGACATTCATCTTTTCTGCCGTTCTGCAACGCAGTTTTCCCCCCTGACAAAATGCGTGAAATATTCCGAGACAAGAGAACGCAAAGGATTAGTTGGAGCTGTGAAGAAGAAGAGATCCTACTGGAAAGAACGAAAGCCTTTCTTCAGCAGTGCTAACAGTAAGACGCCGTTGACGAAGCAACTCCCTGATGAACGAGAAAAAGAAGTCGTTCAAGAACACTCGCTGCTAGATAACGTTGGTGCGGCAGAAGTCATGCCTTTCACTGATCAACTCACACAGACTTCATACATAAACAGAAGCATAAGGTCCTAACTAACTCCCTTTGTTTCCGTAAGCTTTTGAGATTCACCAAAGATTATCATTGTGCAAGTTCTTTGGGAGAGATGGAAATATTCTCACACCAGGGGTCGTGAGTTATGGTATCTTTTAGGGAGGTGAAATTGACGAGAAACGGAGAAGCTGAAGACGCGGATTGTGTTATTGTAGATGATGGAAGGTGACCAGAGGTGCTCGCCATTATCTAAACCTCACACATTCATGACACGGTAAGCCATGGGCAGCACCCTAAACAAAGAAAAAGGAAATAGATAAAGCGGTTCGCCTTCACGACAATTATAATCTCTCTGGCATCTTCCAGAGTTTAAGTTAGTACATCACATGTGGTTATAGATGGAAACGCGACAGAACGAAGGCTTGGAATGGCCTCTCTGCTAAATGCCTGGATGCTGCAGAGCTTCTAGAACCGCGGCCAACATCGCCAAGAGAAATGAGAGTCACACGGACTTCTGCCCTAATGCAGAAACGAGTGCCCCAGTCAACAACAACATATGGCTGATCTCGATCATCTGCCGTTCTGTAACTGTACATAAAAGAGGTGACATCCAGAGGATGGCCCATTCCAGTACGCATCTGGAAGAAATCTGAGGAGGGGTAGATCTTCAAGCCTACCAAGCTTTGAGGAACTGGGCTGGGTCATAGATGCACGGGGAAGCCCTCCCACAGGTTGAACTGGAATACGAAGACTTCTTTCTGCTGGATCCTGTACCTCTTGGATGATAGGGAGATGATAGTGATGATAATGTGTTTAGGATGATGCTGATGGCAAATGGTGTACGATGATATGGATGACAGATATTGCAGGATGATACTGATAGTAAACTGTGGAGGGTGACACTAATGCTAAACAGTATAGGTTGATAATGATAGTAAAACGTGTAGGATGATACTGATGATAAACCAAGTAGAATGATATTGATGATAGACTGCACAGAGTGATACTGATGATAATCCGTGTAGAATGATACTGATGATAATCCGTGTAGAATCATACTGATGATATACTGTACACGATTATACCGACGATACACTACGTGGGATGATACTGATGATAAACAACGCAGAATGACACTGATCAAAATAGTAGGGTGATACTCATGATAAGGGCTTCGTCTCCGAGTCAGAAGACCTTATGGTATCTTTTCATTACCTTATCATCCTGCTGGAAATCTTGTTGTGTTTAGTGGACTCTCCTTTTGTACAAAACTACTTCATCAGCCATTTTTATTTACATATTCCCGAAAAGATTTTGGCTTCAAGGGAAGAGAGTTGATGAGAATATTTCCTTTTATCATAGCAACTCTTGTTCAGTGTCTGTTAGTTTAGAATTACCGCTGGACTCCTGTCTGGAAAGGTTGTGGTGTTACCCAAGGGCTCCTTCCTGGAAGGTTTCAGATGTTTGGATCACTCTACTAAAAGCTGCAGAACAATGCTGCGTTACGCTCAGTAGCAGGGACAGGAAGGTCTCCCTCGTAAAGGAGAAGTTCTTGACAGGAGTGTGCTTTGTTTCGTCAGTTGATATATGACACAGCGTCGCTAAAAGGTGACTTTTCACTCGCGCGGTGTTATGCAGGCGGAGTCCGGTAACAAATTTCATAGCATGATATGAAACAGTAGAAAAAAAGAAATATGTTGCTTTCCTATAACACTGTTTAGTTCTTTTGATGCATTCAGTATCATCAGTTATCACGCATGCTCTTTCCCATGGAAAGGTTACATGTGGAGCTCTCCAACTGTCTGGAAGCGAGAGAGAGAGAGAGAGAGAGAGAGAGAGAGAGAGAGAGAGAGAGAGAGAGAGAGAGAGAGAGAGAGAGCAAAACAGAAGTAACATGTGAACTTAATATCCACAAAAAAATAACTGTCACCACATTTGGACAATAAAAAAAGAATTCCTCATTCACACCACTCTAAACTACACCTTACCTCCCTTGTCTTCCACCCTCCCAAAACCAAATATATAAAGGCTGCAAACCACAAAAAACTGAGCACCCAAAATAATCACAGGCTGCCTAGCAACCACAATTACTGAACATCTAAACAGTGAAAGAAAAATCCTCTTGATACAATTACACTTGTATTGTCTGGTGCTGTAGTGAAGGTGATGGAATCATACTTTGACAAAGGGCCCAGTCTGTTTCTAGAAAACTGGAGTTAAAGTCCCCTTTTAGATCCCTTAATCTAAAAGACAGGAGCTTGTGGATTGTGTTCACCAACAGAAAAGTCTAAAAATTTAACCCCTTGCCAAGAGGAGAGTGTGCCACACTTCATAAAAACATCCTACCTGCAAAATGTAATGGTAAAACTGATGTGCATTTGTTGACCTCTCTCCATAATTGATAAATAACCTATACAGAGAAGATGGACAGAAGAACGAGTAATAATATAAAGAAGCCAAAGGCTAGAGTGGACTACACAAACATGAGATTCATCAACATAGCTGATGTGCAACATGGCTTTGCTGAAACCAAGCACAAAACTCTCAAGTGGTCTGTCAATTACTTTTCCATCCAGTGGACATAGTGGTGATCAGCTCTTATAAATTGTTCCAAGCAAAAACTGACATGCAACTTAACTACAGGGTTTCATCTCCAAATCATTATGTGACTATTATGAGAGATAATGGGGAAGATGTTCAGACCCCAAGGTCAAAGCAATATAGAGGGGAAAAGATTAAACCTAAAAGACTAGCACTTTGACTTTGTCACTTTCTCAAGGGACTTCCATTCAGTCAGGAAAAGAAGTATGCTACAGAAAGATGTGTGGTTTGTTCTAGACACAAACAGGCAAAAGAGGTGCAAGGAAACAAGATATGGTTGCATATGGTGACATTCCCTTATGCCTGATTCCCAATTTCAAGGAGTATCATACATATTCCAGCATACAATGAAGATGTCTGCATACAATACAGCTTATACAATGAGGCTAAACAATTGTGAATCTTTTTACATTTACATACAGCCAGGTTTTTGTGTAAGAGGTATCAACAGTACATCCTATCCCTAAGAAGGGTGACCATTCTAACCCCTCTAACTATCATCCTGTTGCTTTAACATCTACCTACCATTTCCAAAGTCTTTGAACCCCTCCTCAACTCCCATATCCTCAGACATCTTGAATCTCTCAATCATCTCTCTAATCACCAGCATGGCTTTTGTAAGGCAAGGTCCACTGGGAATATTCTTTTTTCTATCTTATTAATGTCTGGTCATCATCCCTAAAATGTAATTGGGATCCTATGTAGCTGCCCTTGATATATATAATGCTTTAACGTGGTGTAACATCGGCTTATCATTTCAGAGATCCCCTTTTGGCTTCCCTCCCTCACTTTGTTCCCTCATATCAAACTTCCTCTCTGGCTGATTTATCTCCATGGTTAATGGATCAGCTTCTTCCCCTTTCTCCAACAACAGTAGTGTCCCTTTTAATTAGCAATTTCCTTTCCTATCAAATAACCAAATGCAATCATATGCTGACAACTCAACACTGCATTCTTCCACAACCTTCAATTCTGCTCCTTCTCGCACTCGATTTGCATCTCATCTCAACATAATATCCTCAATAAACTCAGACTTGGACAAGATATCTCAGTGGGGTAGATAAAATCTGGTTAAATTTAATGCCTTCAAGACCCAGTTTCTATCCATCTCTCTGAAGAAAATTCCTCACAATTTTCCTCTCTCCTTTCAAAATCCTGTAATTCCAACTCTTAACTTAAAGTACACTTCTGGTATTACTGTAGCATCCAATCTATCTTGGAAACTCCACATTACAGAAAAAGCTAAAGTTGCCTCTAAGAAACTGGGAGTACTGTTTAGTTGTCAAAATTTCTTTTCTTCTGATCTGTTACCTGTCTATACATAGGACTGATCTGTCCTTGTATGGAGTACTGCTCTCAGTCTCAGGTGGTTCTAACTCTGCACCTTTACTTGACATAGTCAGAAGCGGTGAGATATACAGACTCTCCCACGCTAACTTCAAAACTTGATCAGCTTGCCCTATGCTGTAATGCTGGTTCATTTTCCCTATTCTACAGGTATTACTATGGTTTTTGACCTTGAGAGCTGGCTGCTTGTGTGCCCCCGCCACTTGCTAGACCACACAATATTCGGCAAGCTAATGTGTTGCATGATTACTATGTGGCCACTGGCAACTCAAGGGTGGGCTGTTTGGAAACTGTTTCTCTCCTTACACCTTGAAGTTTTGGAACCCTCATATGTCTCACGTCAGTCTCAATAACATTGACCTGGCACTTTTTAACTTTTTAAAAGACAAGTTTTTCACTTCTTCCAAAATTCATAAATACTTTCCTTTGCCTCTTCTATTTCCCTTCCACCAACCTCTTGTATTTCAATTAAGGCTCAGCCCTGATGTGGGCTTCTGTCTGTGACTGGAAAATAAAAAATAACTTTTTCAATGTTCTGATACTTCTTTCTTACATAAATGTTCAATATTTCCTGCATGAGAGAGGGAGTGTCCAGAACAAATGACTGAGTGTAACACAATTAAAGATACTCATTTGCTCTTTCTTCTTTTCCTCCTTTTCAAAAGTAATACTGGAGGGGAGGATATCTAGCTCCCTCTCCAGCCACTCTTAATCACCATCTACAACAAATAAGAGATATGTGTACAGAATACTTTCTCCCCTATCCCAATGGGACTCTACATGTATTATCATTCACTTCTGCATATTATAACTGGAATCTTAATTTGCTTTGTTCTAAAAGCATACACTGACCTCAGAGGCATATGTAAATAGGATACTGTTGACATGTGTGCCTTATTTCCTGCTTCAAGAGTATCACATTCTGATTATATTTTACAGCATATGTGCCAGTAGAATTATCCCTGAGGTAAGGGAGAAAGAATTCTACCTCAGTATTCCTGTGTGTCATGGAAGGCGAGTAAAGGGGATGGGAGCAGGGGGCTGGAAAACCTGAAATCTTCTCCTCTTCTGTATTTCAACTTCTAAAAGAGGACACAGAAGATGGAGCCAGGCTGGGAGAGGTCATCTTCCTCGAAGGCTCAGACTTGGGTGTCTGATTGTGTGTGGATGTAACAAAATGAGAAGAGAGGGGAGATAGGTAGTACATTTGAGGAAAGAAACCTGGATGTTCTGGCAATGAGTGAAACAAAGCTTAAGGGTAAAGGGGAAGAATGGTTTGGAAATGTCTTAGGAGTAAAGTCAGGGGTTGGTGAGAGAGCTAGACCTAAGAAAGAAGTAGCACTAATACCGAAGCAGGAGTTGTGGGAGTGTGTGATTGATTGTAAGGAAGTAAATCTTAGACTGATGTGGGTAAAACTGAAAGTGGATGGTGACTGATTGGTGATTATTGGTGCTTATGCACCTAGCCATGAGAAGAAAGATCAAGAGAAGCAAGTGTTTTGGGAGCAGTTGAAAGATTGTGTCAGCAGTTTTGATGTACGAGACCTGATATTAGTGATGCGTGATTTCAGTGCAAAGGTAAATAATGTGTCAGTTGAGGGTACAATTGGGGTGCATAGGGTATTCAATATTATTAATGGAAATAATGAAAAGCTCGTGGAGTTGTGTGCTGAAAAGAGACTGGTGATTGGGAATTCCTTGTTTAAAAAGAGGGATGTACACAAGTATATGTATATGAATGGGAGAGATGGTCATTGGGCATTATCAGATTACATGTCAATTGATAAGCATGTAAAAGAGAGACTTTCGGATGTAAATGTGCTGAGAGGGGCATCTGGTGGAATGTCTGATCACTACCTTGTGGAGGCAAGAGTGATGTGTGGAGGTTTTGAAAAAGAAGAAACAATCTTGAGAAATAAAGAGTGGTGAGAGTAAGTGAGTCTGGAAAGGAGACTTGTGTGAAGAAGTAACAGGAGAGATTGAGTGCAGAATGGCAAAGGGAGAGAGCAAATAAAGGTATTTAGGGAAGAAGCAATGGCATGTCCAAGAGATGTCTATGGCATGCAAAAGGAAGGGGGTGGGCAGATCATATAGGTAGTGAGCAGTGCAATGAAGAAGTACAGCTGCTAGTGAAAGAAAAGAGAGGCATTTGGGTGGTACTTACAGGGAAGGAGTGCAAATGACCGGGAGATGTATAAGAGAAAGCAACAGGTTAAGAGGAAGGTGCAAGGGTTGAAAAAGAGGGCAAATGAGAGTTGGGGTGAGAGAGTATCATTAAACTTTAGGAGGAATAGAAAGATTTCTTGGAAGGAGGTAAATCATGTGCGAGACAATAGAACAAATGGGAACACTGGTGAATGGGGCAAAAAGGGAAGTGATAAGAGGTAGTGATGAAGTGTAGAGGGGATGGAGCGAATATTCTGAAGGATTGTTGAATGTGTTTGACGATAGAGTGGCAGATAGGGGTGGTATGCAACGTGAGAGAGTTGTGGAATGTGTTTTGGTGAAGAGAGAAGAGATGGTGGAAGCCTTGTGGAAGATGAAATGCAGCAAGGGGGCTGAAGTGTATGCTATTGCTGTTGAATATATTAAGAAAGGGGGTGATGGTATTGTTGACTGGTTCATAAGAATATTCAATGTATGTATGGATCATGGTGAAGTGCCTGAAGATTGGTGGATTGCATGTATAGCACCACTGTATAAAGATAAAGGGGATAAAGGTAAGTGTTCAAACTACAGAGGTATAAGTTTGTTGTGTATACCTGGTAAGCTGTATGGTAAGTTATTGACTGAAAGGGTGAAGGCATGTACAGAGCATCAGATTTGGGAGTAGTTGAGTGATTTCAGAAGTGGTAGAGGATGTGTGAATCAGGTGTTTACTTTTAAGAATGTGAGAAATATCTAGAATAATAGATTGATTTGTATGTGGTATCTATGGATCTGGAAAAAGGCATAGGATAGGGCTGATAGAAATGCTTTGAGGAAGGTCTTAAGAATATATGGTGTGGGAGGTAAGCTGCTAGAAGCAGTGAGAAGTTTTGTCAAGGGTGTAAGGCATATGTGCAAGTAGGAAGAGAGAAGAGTGAATGGTTCCTAGCAAAGGTTGGTCTGTGGGAGGGGTGTGTGATGTCACCATGGTTGTTTAATGTTTATGGATGGGATGATGAAGTTGGTAAATGCAAGACTCTTAGACAGAGGGGTGAGTATGCAATATGTGAGGGATGAGAAGGCCTGGGAAGTGAGTCAGTTGTTGTTTGCTGATGATACAGCACTGGTGGCTGATTCGAGTGAGAAACTGTATAATTTGGTGACTGAGTTTGGGAGAGTGTGTGAAAGGAGAATGTTGAGAGTGAATATGAATAAAAGCAAGGTTATTAGGTTCATCAGGGTTGAAGGACAATTAAGCAGAAAAGTAAGCCTGAATGGGGAAAAATAGGAGGAAGAAGCGTTTTAGATATCTGGGAGTGGACTTCACAGTGAATGGAACCATGAATAAGTAATTGAATCATACAGTGGGAAGGGGGCAAAGGATCAGGGAGTGCTGAAGAATGTGCGGAAAGAGAGAATGTTATCTTGGAGGGCAAATTGGGTATTTCTGAAGGAATAAGAGTCCCAACAATAATATATGGTTGAGAGTCATGGGGTCTAGATAGGTTTGTGTGCAAGAGGGTGGAAGTGTTGAAAAGGAAATGTTTGAGGTGGTTTGATCAATCAAACCAAGTAAGTAATGTGAGGTTGAGAGAGATGTGTGGTATTAAAGAGTGTGGGTGAGAGAGTAGAAGAGGGTGTGTTGAACTGGTTTGGATATAAGGAGAGAATAAGTGAGGAAAGGTTGACAAAGAAGATATGTGTCAGAAGTGAAGGGAACAAGGAGAAGAGGAAGACCAAATTTGGGAGGGAAGGACGGAGTGAAAGGGATTTTGAGCAAATGGGGATTTAAAATGCAGGAGGGTGAAAGGCATACAAGGAATAGAGTGAACTGAAATGACGTGGTATACTGAGGTAAGGGAGAAAGAATTCTACCTCAGTATTCCTGTGTGTCATAAAAGGCGAGTAAAAGGGGCAGGAGCAGGGGACTGGAAAACTTGAAATCCACTCCTCTTTGTATTTCAACTTCTAAAAGAGGACACAGAAGATGGATCCAGGCTGGGAGAGGTCATCTTCCTCGAAGGCTCAGACTGGGGTGTCTGAAGATTTGTGGATGTAACAAAATGAGAAGAGAGGAGAGATAGGTAGTACATTTGAGGAAAGAAACCTGGATGTTCTGGCAATGAGTGAAACAAAGCTCAAGGGTAAAGGGGATGAATGGTTTGGAAATGTCTTAGGAGTAAAGTCAAGGGTTGGTGAGAGAGCTAGACCTAAGGAAGGAGTAGCACTAACACCAAAGCAGGAGATGTGGGAGTGTGTGACTGAGTGTAAGGAAGTAAATCTTAGATTGATGAGGGTAAAACTGAAAGTGGATGGTGACTGATCGGTGATTATTGGTGCTTATGCACCTAGACATGAGAAGAAAGATCAAAAGAGGTGAGTGTTTTGGGAGCAGTTGAAAGATTGTGTACGAGACTGGATATTAGTGATGGGTTATTTTAATGCAAAGGTAAATAATGTGCCAGCTGAGGGTATAATTGGGTTGCATTGGGTATTCAGTATTATTAATGGAAATAATTAGGAGCTCATGTAGTTGTGTGCTGAAAAAGACTGTTTAAAAAGAGGGATGTACACAAGTATATGTATACAAATGGGAGAGATGGTCAACGGGCATTATCAGATTACATATTAATTAACAAGCACGTAAAAGAGAGACTTTTGGATGTAAATGTGCTGGGAGGGGCAGCTAGTGGAATGTCTGATCACTATCTTGTCGAGGCAAGGGTGATGATTTGTGGAGATTTTGAAAAAGAACAATCTTGAGAAAAAGAGTGATGACAAAAAGTGTGCTTTTTTTTTTTTATGTTGAAGGCTCCAGTCACGGACAAAAGTCCACATCAAGGCTGGGCCCTAACTGAAATATAGAGAGA
>JAYMFT010097139.1:0-13863 GCA_038088735.1 Panulirus argus | reverse complement strand
AGACTTGTGTGAAGAAATATCAGGAGAGATTGAGTGTAGAATGGCAAAAGGTGAGAGCAAGTGAAGTGAGGGGAGTGCCTGAGGAATGGGATGTATTTAGGGAAGTGGTGATGACATGTGCAAGAGATGCATGTGGCATGAGAAAGTAGGAAGGTGGACATATTAGGAAGGGTGGTGAGTGGTGGGATGAAGAAGTAAAGTTGCTTGTGAAAAAGAAAAAAGAGGCGTTTGGACGATACTTACAAGGATGGAGTGCAAATGACTGGGAGAGGTGTAAGAGAAAGCGGCAGGAGGCCAAAAGGAAGGTGCAAAGGTTGAAAAAGAGGGCAAATGAGAGTTGGGGTAAGAGAGTATCGTTAAACTTTAAGGTGAACAAAAAGATGTTTTGGAAGGAGGTAAATAATGTGCGTAAGACAAGAGAACAAATGGGAACATTGGTGAAGGGGGCAAAGGGGGAAGTGATAACAGGTAGTGATGGAATGAGGAGGAGATGGAGTGAGTATTTTGAAGGATTGTTCAATGTGTTTGATGATATAGTGGCAGATGTAGGGTGTATTGGTCGGGGTGGTGTGTAAAGTGAGAGTGTCAGGGAGAGTGGTTTGGTGGAGAGAAAGGAGGTGGTGAAAGCTTAGCGGAAGATGAAATGCGGCAAGGCGGCAGGATTCGTGGTATTGCAGTTGAATTTATTAAGAAAGGGGGTGACTGTGTTGTTGATTGCTTGGTAAGAATATTCAATGAATGTATGGGTCGTGGTGAAGTGCCTGAGGACTGGCGGAATGCATGTATAGTGCCACTGTACAAAGGCAAAGGCGATAAAGGTGAGTGTTCAAACTACAGAGGTACAAGTTTGTTGAGTATATCTGGAAAACTGTATGGAAGGGTATTGACTGAGAGGGTGAAGGAATGTACAGAGCATCAGATTGGGGAGGAGTAGTGTGGTTTTAGAAGTGGTAAAGGATGCGTGCATCAGGCGTTTGCTTTGAAGAATGTAAGTGAGAAATACTTTGAAAAACAGATGGATTTGTATATAGCATTATTGGATCTGGAGAAGGCATATGATAGGGTTGATGGAGAGGATTTGTGCTGGAGTTCCCTAAGGCACTGTACTATGCTCTCCAACTTTGTACATGATTTATATTAGTGACATGGCAAGCCCCAATAGCAGCCAACATCAATACATAATATGGGAATGACGTCACGCAGGCTATATCATACGAAAGAAAATCAAAAGCCTTGCTTTAAAGACAATCAGAGGAGTATAAGAAATTGCTGTATACCAGAAGAAATGGGAAATATAGACGAAAGTAAACAAATTGACCATATTAATAGTTGCGCCAGGAATCAGCAAATAACTAAAAATTGGCGACAAAAGTATAGATTTCAAAGATAAAGGCAGTCTTTTGGGACTTCTTTCAGCAACTATGGCTACGAAAAAAGATGTCAAATAAAAAATCAGACAAGGCAACGGCTGTGCTCTCCAAATTATACAAATCTAAAGACATCAGCACAAAAATATAGACAATATGAGCAATGAATGGTCCTTCCCATTCTTGAGTATCCTCCAAATCCAACACACGCCCAGAGCAACAGAAACATCAAGATCTTACAAAACCTGCGGAGCAAAGCCCCAAGATTTGCTACCAATCAAAGATTTCCATCCACCCTGAATACACAATAAGTTCGCGTTACACCTAAGACAACTCCTCTTAACATAACACTGTATAACAGAGCAAGCAATATCTGGGAGACAGATGAGAGGGATGACACTGCCATAAACACGATTCAAAATCTTTAGCAAACCAGGACAGGAGGACATAAAAGGTCTCCTAGGAGTATGACAAGAATTGCCGAAGAAATGCCTCCAACAATATTCTTATTACTTTCATTTATATCCGTGGGTATATACGCATATATGCATGTATGTAAAAATATAGGTATATATGTGTATTGTTTGCTTAATGAGAATCAAAGAATGCCACATCCTTTTGGTTTCTTCATCTTCATAGTCACATAACCATCTCAAAGAACAGTCCAGTTTATTGTTCAGTCATATGCAATATATATATATATATATATATATATATATATATATATATATATATATATATAAGGAAATAATGAATAAGGAATTTCCCTGAAACACCATGTCAAAAACTAATTCCAATATATAATTTAGCCAGGTAACTGGGTTCACAACCAGCAGGGAGGACCGCCCGCCATATGTTGATCACACTCTCTCCTTCCATTTCTTTCACTTTCCCTTTCTACTATTCAAACCTTACTGTTCATGACCATCTGTACTTAATCTTCACCACCACCACCGCACAATGTATGTATCCACGGTTAGAGCGTCTATGGATTTTGAATCAATTTCAATACATGAAGGAGATTCGTCAGCTGATACTTTCCAATGGTGGTGGTTAACTTGATACTGGGCGGTCTTGGTTCACCCAGCAATCGCTTTACAAACCATCATCCACAAAGAACCACGAGTAGTCTGGCTGTTTCCTACCACCACCGTCGTCACCATTAAACAACTGACACCATGACAACACCTGCAATACCCAATCAGAGCGACACTGGATACAGAAACTGGAAAAGAATATACCTGCAAAAAAGTAGGCAATAAAAATACTACATCAGCAAACCCCAGCCACCTCTGGGCACCTCACTTCTGAAGCGAATCGAAGCCTTGACCCTTGCCTCTTAAACCGTGTGTGTGTGAACCAGCCAGTGCTGGAAACACGTTGGTAAAGAAACCCAAACACTGCAAGATCAAATCCAAGGAAAGTGAACCAATGATAAAGCTATAATACATGTATGATAATTCCATTCTGTGATAAAGTCCTGGTGTTATCCAAGGCCTTTCTGAAGGCTCCTGCAGCCCAAGGTTGCGCTTCTTCCGGTAGCAGGGATACATAGGCTTCTTTGGAATGGGAGGCTCTTTGTCGAAGTTGTACCCCCAGCGATACAGCCTCGCAAAAGGTAACTTGTATATATGTACTCTTTACTTAATCTGCTGAATCAAATGTATTTACATAACAGCGATAGACAACATGGCAGAAAATGACAGTTAAGAAACTATTCTACAACCAGAACATAGTACAACACAAGGACCCAACAACACAGTGCATCACAAAGACCTTGCAACACAGTACAACACAAAGACCCAACAACACATAAGAAGTAACGCAACACTTCCGCGCTTCTACAATCATACACAAATACCCAAGAACAACACACACACACACACTGCAACACAAGGGCTCCTTTCTGACAACAAGTACATCACAATGATAATATTTCTCGCTCTACACACACAGACACACACACACACCCAGAGGCGGGCTTCTCCTCCTGCAGCCGCCCTCCAGCCTACCAGCCGTTCCGCAGCCAAACGGGGAACGATATATATAAAGTTCACCACTTTATTCACTTCCTTTCCGGCAATGTCGGGGAGAAAAGCGGGATAAATAATGTCGTTAATTATCCGTCTGCAACAAAGGGATTCTTCCATTAGCTAATGGCCGAGTATTTGTTGTTGTTGTTGGTGGTGGTGGTCTTCATCTCCGGACCATTAATATGGTGTCAAAGTATTTTTCTCTGGTGATGGGAGTGATATACTTTTTTTCCATCTTTTATTTTTGGGGACTAGGGGGAACGAGGAAGATGGAGGGAGGGGGAAGGGGGAGAAGGAGGGGGAAGGGGAGGAATGGGGAGGGGGTGATGGAGGGGAGGATAGTAGGGGAGCTAAGGAGTGTTCAGACGGATTCTTGTCTGGGTCTTGCAGCTCAGACTGGGGGGGGGGGAGAATCCAGACACGTCGTTATAGCAAGGCATTCTGAGACACCCGTCGAAGTAGACAGGCCGGTAGATAGATAAATAAATAGATAATCAAATAGATAGATAGCTATATACATAGACAGATAGATAGACAGACAGACTAAAATACATATAGACAGAGAGACAAACAGAGATAGACTGAAAGCTTAACAGCTGTAGCTCAATTGCCTTTCCCAACGCTGGAGTTAATCCCTAAAACAAAATCGGTTTCGTATTGAGGACAGTAATATGACGCGTTCGTCTACGGTGCATCTTCAAGTACGTTAGTTATTGGATCAGTTGGTCTGTTTCATCATGTTTCTCGAGAAGAAGAAGAGAACCACCTCAAAAATACTGCAGACAAGACCAGTTCTCACGACCTGGTTTTAGACCTGACCCTTACTGGGCAAGCGAAAGGCCAGGCGGTCACACAATCGCGTCCTGCCCTCGCGTCTGGCGGGTCTAAAGTTGATTCTTTGATGCTTGGAACTGTTCCTGCCGTCGTGCTGAGGGGCTCATGGCCTGTCGTGTTTGAGGGTCGTCGAACTGTCGTGCTCAAGCGTCATGCTGTTGTGCTCAAGGATCGTACCGTCGTGCTCAAGGATCGCACCGTCGTGCTCAAGGATCGTACCGTCCTGCTAAAGGATCGTACCGTCGTACTCATGGATCGTATCGTCGTGCTCAAGGATCGTACCGTCGAGCTCAAGGATCGTACCGTCGTGCTCAAGGATCGTACCGTCGTGCTCTAGGATCGTACCGTCCTGCTCAGGAAGTTATGAATCCTACACCTCATTTAACTATCGAAAAAAAAGGACATCGACTTTCGTCCACAAAATACCCCTGCAGGAGGGTTGAGCAAGACCCCGTCTGGGGCCAGTGGCATCGCCGGCCGCTCAGCGGAGCCACAGTGCATCAGGCAATAAACAAGCTATCAATACCCTGTCTCCCCAGTGGCTCCCCGCTGCCCTGCTATGATAAATACACACACACACACAAATGCACTACAAACACATTCCTATATATCTCTCTCGGTCTAGCTGGGTTGGAGATGCGTGTGGTGAGTGAGGTGTCCGGGAGAGTGATGGGCGGTAGGGTGTCAAAAAAAAAAAGGGAGAGAAAGGAGGGAGAGGAAGCGTTAAGGAAAGCCTTGAGGGAGAGGACAAAGGATGGGGTGATAGGCCGGTAAGAGTGGGCGTTGTGTGGTCTCTGTGCTTCCTGGGTAAGGGCGAGGGAAAAGACTTTTCTCTTGCCTTTCGAATACTTTCTATTCCTCTTCTTTGCCTATTCTTTCCTCCCTTCCTTCTCTTTCTCACTCCTTCTCTCCCTCCCTCCTTCCCCCCCCCCTCTCCTCTCTTACTCTCTCCATTCCCGCCAGAGGGCCAGAATACAGAGGGAGGTGACAGGCAAATGTTAACTCCTTCAGTCTTAAAGCCCCCCCACCCCATGACGGGGCTCGGATGGGGTTTAGTGGCGGCGGCAGAGAGAGAGAGAGAGAGAGAGAGAGAGAGAGAGAGAGAGAGAGAGAGAGAGAGAGGTAAGGGAACATCGGGTTCGGTTGCTTCCCTAGTGATGAGTTACCTTCTGCTTCCCTGGTGATGAGTCTTCTGCTCCCCCTCTTGACCCTTTCAAGGACACGGTGACAAGCCCCCCGGAGATGGACGCGTCCTGCATCCACAGTCTGTTCCTCGGCTCGAATCAAAGGGGTTTTGGGGAGACCTTAGGAGTAGAGAGAAGGAGATGGCGTGCGAGTCGTCCTTTGAGAGTAGGTAGGGAGATGGATGTGAGGCTCTCACACACAGGCTCGTCTCACTCCGTTGTGCAGACGTGCAGTGTATGAGTAAGGAGAGGGGAGGAAGCGAGGGAGGGAGGTTAACAACGAGATAAAGAGACGGGCGGGGAGATAAATGGAGGGGTGAGGAGATGGGCGGGGAGATAAAGGGAAGGGTGAAGAGATAAAAAATAGAGCAAGGGGAGGTAATGGTAATGGACGGGGAGATTTGGGAAATGGTTGAGAAGGTAAGGGAAATGGGTGTGGAGATAAAGGAAATCTGTGAGAAGATAAGGGAAAGGGGGTGAGAAGATAAGAAAAGAAAACGTAAGGAGACAGAAGAACGACACGAAGAGATAACTGGAGGAAGTTATTATCACTTATCATCTCCCGTAACGCCTTATTCCCTGAAGGACCAACTTGCCAGACACACACCACATAGTATACTTCCCTCGACCGCTTGGTATGAATGTCTTTCTCTATACTCTCGCTCTTTCACAGGAAAAAAAAAGATAACTCGATATCTGTGGGTTGTTCCATAACTATGTCTGTGGGTGTTCGACAACTCACAGAAATTCAGTAGTCGTAAATTCAGACATGAGACCCTACCACCCCTTGTAACTATAAGGACTCCTTACACAGTCCCTGGCTTACTAAGCCATCAGACATCAGTGGGAAATTTAGGGCTCTGCAGGAGTGGTTATTGGGAGCCGGGCCCCGGGAATGCTTGCTGGGGCTTTGGGGAGCGGCTTGTGGGCAACAGGGTCTCTTTTCCCTAAAACATAACTCCCCTTTTAATCTTATATAACATCCAAATCTCCGATGAAAACCTTTAAGTACTTTGCAATTATATAATTCAGACGGGATGCAAAAAAAAAAAAAAAATCACGTTATTTACATAATGGCGATGAAACGTACTGAACGCTTAAGCTGATACAATGAGGATGAGAGGTCTATAATCAACCTGCATAATTTGCCTACCAGAGGCGCAATTTACCCCCACTTAACGGTATACTCGTATTACTGATCGAGCGGCTCTTTCCACGTACTCCATCTCTGGGCCAAGACCTCATGGTCTCTACTCCCGCACGAAGCGGTGTCAAGAGTCCCTACCATGTTTTCTACCACAGTCGAGGACCATACCTGCGGCATAGCATTATCTTGAACACCTGAGGAGGGTGTTTCGTATGTTCGATTGGTGGTAATAGCTTGAGGTTGACGACCTTAATGACCCTGGCAGTCGACAGCCCTTAAGCCTAAAGAACCAACCAATATAATAACCTTAATTTGATACAGTTGCATAAATGCAATCGATAATGATGAATAAAGAATGTGTTGAGATATTTCCACACAAATATAGTGTGCCTATTAGTCTGTGTCTTTTTCCCTGCCTGTAATGCTTCGTTGTAGGAAGCAGTACGAAGGAATGCCCTCCGCGTATCATCTATGCCTGGGGTAGGCTGTGAAGGTTGGCTGGCTGGCCTCATAAACTGATTCTGCAGGAGCGATGAAGAGGCGGATTATCCTCATTAACTGTGGTTCTTCAATCTGTGCAGCAGTGATATACACAAGCGGGTTGGTCTCATTAACTGTAGTTCTACACCCTCTATGGCAGTGACGTACAAGTAAACTGGCTTTATTAACTGTAGTTGTATAACTTCCGTAGCAGTGACGTTAAGGGACGCTGTCTTCATTAACTGCAGTTCTTAACAGAGAGGCAAACTGCCTGAATTACCTGTAGCTCAATAACCTCTTTAGCAGTTAGTGATCGAGTAACTTAAAGCAGCTGTAAAGCTATACGGTATTTTCTTTCTTTTTGAATCAAACCTATCTACTTGCAAATATTCAGCCGATTTAAAAACCTACCTACCTACTAGCAAGTTCACAGTAGATATATAAAAAAATACCTATCTATCTTCCTACTTACAATTACTTAACTACTGTGCTTGTTCATAAGTACTTATCTCTGACGGCATCTAAAGCGTCATTCGACACTCCAGTTTCTTGGCGTGATGCCCGACCATATTTACCTTCTCTAATGAACTCAGAGAGAGTGAGTTTCCAGAAAAAACGATATAGCGCTTCAGGACGCAACAAAAGCAAGAAATGCACTCGCTCCAGGATGTCTGAACAAATGAATTACTCTACTTTCTCTGTAAATACTATTACAAAGATAATACACATACACACACACACACACACACACACACGAGGATGGGTCACAGTGAAAGAAGGTCTTGATATGACTATCAACGAGCGGGAACCAAACTGCATAAATCCGAGTGTGAGTAAGTCTTGGGAGACGACATTGTCGCTCGACTCACCACCGTATGAGAGTAGTCAAGGAGACCAACTGTTTGCTGGCAAATATTTGAAAAGAATTCAAGATCATGGATAAGGAAATATTCATCAAGCTGTTTGCACTGTACATAAGGCCAACACTAGGATATGCCTCTCATGTCTGGTCGCTGCAGCTAAAGAAGGATAAAGAGGCAACAGTGAAGCTCTAAACGAAGGGCAACAGCGATGATACCAGAATTAAGAGAGATGAGTTACAGGAAAAGGCTACAAGACTTTAAAATCTGCCGCACCTCGGAGGAGAGAAGAGTCAGGGGTGACCTGATCACAACCTTTGAGTATTCAAACCATATCGATGACAAAGACAAGTGAACAGGTCTTCTAGAGATGTAGGGATACGGCAACCACAGGACATAATATGGTATTAAGCAAGAATCTTGTTAAAAACGATGCGAGGAAACACTTCAGAGTAAAATATTGGTGGATGTATGGAATAAGACGACCGAAAACATGGTTAATCCAGACAGTATACAGAGATCTAAGATGCTGTGTGGCACTAGTTGAAAAAGTTCAAGAGACGGGGGCCTCACGAGTGTAAAAGTAAACCTCCCTCTTCGTACTGCACAAACAGGAAATTACAGAAAACTGCACACCCTTCGATAAGTGAGCGTGTCAGCACAAACTATAGTTACACCCATTTTTGTATACGTGGCTCGACCAAATCCACACCAGAGTTCCCCCCAAATATACGTACTTCTTGTTTAAGTGCCTCATACTAATCCATACACAACACACACACACACAAACACGTCGCTGACCATGATGCACGCATGGGCCCCCCTGAGTCTGAATCCTGGGCGCAGCAGTCGGCCCACAGCCAACCCAGCTTAGGCCTGTGTGTGTGTGTGTGTGTGTGTGTGTGTGTAGACACGAGTAAAGCCATGATACATATTTACAAGGATGAGAAACGGCTCAACACAAGTATAGGATTCACCCTTTTCCACACACACATTCGTCCTTGTAAAAGCGCGGCTCCATCCAACCTCCAAGTACAAACCCCGGACTGATCTTGCTACTCCCACAAAGAGAGTGAAAGGGCCGTTCTTGCTGTGGCCAAAGTCCGCTTGTATATTCATTGGGCGAATACCTCGGGCCGGGGGAGGGGGTGGGGGAAGGCTACTGCCCTAGTTCAGATAGAATCCGTAATTGGAATGGAATGGGACGCGATATTTATGAATGATGAAGCAGTCTCTGGGAATCAGGAATCGGGACCGATGGGCCCACCAACACACACACACACACATTGATATATATATATATATATATATAGTTTTCTGCCTCAACTCGACCGAAAAACGTCTCGTTTCTCTTCTCTATCTTTATATTTCCTTCCCTATACGACACACAGCTGAACGGACTCAGGCTCGAAGGGTATGCTAACCAAGACACTGGAAAAGGGAGGAAGTAGGGAGGAACTTTTGCCACTGGATAAGCGCAAAACACGCTGAGATTAACTCTGGGCACAGGACGACGGCTTCGGATATGGAGACATGATGGATGAAAATCTAGATATGGTGGGTGATCCTAGATATGGTGGATGAGTTGTATGGAGGTGGAGGGAGATTTAAATTGAATTGAGTAGTGGGGCGAGGGAGAGATGCAAGAAGTACAGAATGAATGGAATGGGGGGAGTGGGAGAGATACAGATCGAACGGAGTGGTAGAGTGGGAAAGATATAGATCGAAACCAGTAGCAGAGTGGGAGAGGGATAGAAACAGAATGGAATGGGGGAAAAAAAAATTGAGAGTAAATGGAGTGGTGATGGTGGAAGAGTGGAAGACTAATGCACACCCTCTTCCACTCGATCCCTCTGATAGTGGAGGTCCTCAGCAAGTTTCCACGTCCCCTGTGGAGAGAGGATGATGATTACCACTGTCTGAAGTGCAGTCATGATCTCGTATCTTCAGGTTTTCAAAGTTCAGCTGCGACAGATTACTCTGGAGAGGAGGTACTGACGACAGTCGACCGCAGTGACGCATGCATACATAGAACAGACGTACAAAAATACTAAAACACCCGTATTAATATACACACAGCAAGAGACAAACACACACACACACACACACACAAACACACAGCTTCACCAGCCGCCCTCTGGTTCTTTGTCAGTGTAACAGCCGCCCCCCCCCCACCGGGAGGGGAAGTGGGAGGCAGGTTGGCAGACTTGCATACATTAAAGGTCACCTGCTCACCTCCCCGGCCCGAGGCTGTGGACGTGTTTGCTTCAGCTGTCCAGCAGCAAATCCCGACCCCGACGAATGCTACAGGTTCAACAGTGGTCGGTTTGGGGGAACGTGTTTCTTTTCTTATATTCGAAAAGACGTTTTAGTGTCTTCTTCAACAGTCAGGAAAATGAGAGGAGGAAACGTAAATCGAAGTCTTCCAAACAGCTTTTGAGACAGTCTTTGTTCTGCTGGAGTGTTATCGGATCGGGAGTCTTAGACATAGTTGGCTCCGCTTGGTGAGAGAAACGTCAACAGGCTTCAGAGTCGGTGGTCGAGCCTATGTTAGACTCACTTGAAAAGAACACTGTGCTGACACCGCAGAGCCAGGACCTCGTCGTGAGTCTTGCCTGTGTCAACCCGGCAGAGCCAGGACATGTCAGGAGTCTCGGGGTCAGGAGTCTACAAGCCTAAGTTGGTCCTACATATCGAGGACTTCGTCAGAAGGCTCCAGGTGTTAGGAGCAATTGCATGAATTGCGCCCACATAGTGAGGATAACGTCCCGTGCAGGTCCTTTATAGTCTCCAGGAAGCCCCAGGGGGTTCAGCCTGTTTTAGTTCTGTATATGAAGGGCTTCTGCAGGAGGCACCTGACGGCATGAGACAGGGAGGGGACCCCGTCGTTAACTGGCCTCAGCCTCGCCACACAGGGACAAAGGCACAGATAGTCAGACAGAAGCAGGAGCTGAATATTAAGTCTTCCCTCTGTCATCCTACATTGTCTTCCATATCCACCCCTGCTGTTTCTCTCTCTCTCTCTCCCTCTCTCTCTCTCTCTCTCTCTCTCTCTCTCTCTCTCTCTCTCTCTCTCCCCTCTCTGGTAAATTCTGTCCTCTTCTCACCTTCCTTTCCATTTCTCTTCCATTATCTCTACCTATCCCTTCTCTTCTTCTCATTTCTCTTCTCCTCCCCCCACCCCCTATCTCTCTCTCTCCCCCTCTCATCCCACCATCCACCCACTCTCACCACCTCCCACCTATGATCAGTCCCTGCCAACTCCCTCCAATCACTTAAACCTCAGACTTTTTCCTTTTTTCGTGATTACAGAAAACCCCGCCGTCTAGCCAGCCATAGGGACTGGCAGGAGGAGGACCTGTGATAAGGGAATAATTCAGGCAACACACATTTCAACCTTTCCCTTCTTCATGCAGGTGTTCCCCCTCCACCCCGGCCCTTCTGGCTGACCACCCGAGAGACATGATGAGAAAAAGTGAAAGGTTCCTTTTGATTTATCTGGTAATTCCCACGAGAAGAGGGCTGAGCAGAACGCACTGGGAGAGGTCGAGATGATTAAATGTTCGTGGTGGTGGTGGTGGTGGCTAACCTCGCTGTCATAATGGATGTGGACTCCACCTGACGAGTTGAAGCTGCTTCCACCATCACCACCAGCATCTCCACCACTACTAATGACCACCATCAATCGTCTCCAACACCATCGCAGGTGCAATCTAACCAACCACGACTATCACCAGCACTGCTACTCTAACCACCATCACCAAAAACGACCATTAGCCAAGTCTTCACGACCAGTAGCACCATCACGACGAACACCACGACCACTAGGCATATTATGACGACTATCACCACAATCATGACAACTGTCACCATTAACACCGCTATCACCATTAGTAACACCATTTTTAACACAACCATTCCAATCAGTGCCAGAGGCACTCCCTTCACAACCAGCTCATCATCATATCAGTGTATGACAGTGAATATGTGAACCACGACTTCCATCATGCTTGGCAGCGTCACCGCTGCAACGACCACGATATGACGACAACCAGTCGTACTACTAGAACAACCACCAGTACCGGCAGTGCCATCAATCATGACCACCACACGACTAATACCACGAATAAAACCACGACTCTCCTCATCACCAGATGTGATGGTACACCACCAAAACGACTACCACGAAGAACATTGGAGACCAGTGCCGCTCGTACGACCACGTCGGGAATCACTATCAAGCTTCACCATAACCACCCACCATGCATCACCATCACAGAACCGACCAGCCGTATTGGTCCGGGCAGTCACCATACCCACCAGCATTTCGGACTCCTAACGACAGAACAACTGCCCCTATCACGACCTTAGGGGGAGAACATTTGCCGGACAACTTGGTGGGTACACCGGCTGGACGACCTGTGGTGAACATTAGCTGGAAGACCTTTGAGAAACGACGACCTAATGTTGAGACCCGTTGAGGGACCTGTGAGGCACACTTGGCTGGAAAACCTGCAGAATACATTGGCTGTAAGACCTGAGGAGATCGACTGGAATAACGAGAGAGAGAGAGAGAGAGAGAGAGAGAGAGAGAGAGAGAGAGAGAGTGGAAGAAACTAACTCACCGCTGTCCAGTCAAATCACTGGATCGATTGACCTCATCCCAAGGAAAGACTACTGGACTGAGGGTCAGTTCCAACCGTAAAAATCCTCTGGTATTAGTTTCTTGTCTTTCGTAATCCGATAGAGTAAATTCTCTGTGACCCAGAGACATTTCCCTTTATGAGCCTTGCGAGGAGACGTGACTCTGATCCAGATGTCACCCGAGAGAAAAGCTGGAAGCTGAAGTACGCTGCGTTTCCCGGCAGGCAAACTGGAACCTGGGTTCTCGGATGTTTTCGAGGTGGCAAACTCGAATATGGACTCTAGAGACACCTTGCGACACCTGAACCTTGTTTTCTGTGGCACCTGAAACCTGTGTTCTGTGGTACGTGAGCCTAAACTTAAACTCAGTGGCAGGTGAGCCAATATTCCCGCCATCCACCTCTGAACTTTGACCCACATGAATCTGAACTTCGTGATACCTGAGCTTAAAGTTTGCATCAACTCGACCTGAACTTTATCGAACCCTCGAATGGGCTCCGCACCAGCAGTATCTGAACCAAAAACACTCGCATCTTTATGACTGACATAAACAACAGACATTAACAAACGATCTATTTTTCCGGAGAAGATTATTTTTTACAGAGAGCTTCCTAGTGGTCAAGTTACCAGTGAGGAACTCGCTGTACAAAAGTTTTTCCAGCCCGATGCGCTTCTAACGTAACAACTTCCCTGAACAACATATAGAATTATACCGAAAGTTTTGAGAACTGTTTTAGTTCTGTATATGAAGGGCTTCTGCAGGAGGCTCCTGGCGGCATGAGACAAGGAAAGAGGCCGTCTTTAACTGGTCTCAGCCTCACTGCACAGAGACAAAGGCACTAGCAGACAGGAGCTGAATATCAATCCATTACTCGTTAACTCGTTAGACCTACCTCACTGCTCCCAGCCCTTCAAAGATATCAACTGTCTCATCTGAAGAACCTTTTCTTTCTCATCAGAGCCTGAAGTCCATCATGTCTCATCTGTGTATACAGGTTTGACTACAGTCGTGGGGTTGGTGGTCTAAGTGCCGTTTCAGCTTCGTGCTTACCTACCCTCATTAAGAACTGCCGGAATCATATCTAAGTAATCTTATCATTCTGCTAGTATCTACAGAGCTGGAAAAGATTTCCAGGAAGCTTTTGAACATTTTAGTTTCTCTCTCACTCACACACACACACACACACACAGGAAATATGCTACTGCACCATGCTGGCCACCGTCGTCATCTGCCACCAAAAATCTCTCATTTCTGTATTACGGTCCCGGTAAGGTGTATGGAAGAGCGGTGCACAGAGCATCTGCCTGGGTAGG
>JAYMFT010097128.1:0-13863 GCA_038088735.1 Panulirus argus | reverse complement strand
TATATATATATATATATATATATATATATATATATATATATATATATATATATATAAATATATATATATATATATAACTTTACAGCTGATGACACACAAGACATATCTTCAGAGATATTTGTCAGTCAAGTTAGGGAGAGACAGCGAGACAGCATGTAATCAACATCTCCACAAAACGCTCCAACGAGTCGAGTCCTTCGCATGCAGATGCTGGCCCAGCGGCGCGTCCTCTGCAACTGCCCATCTCGTGGCAAATGAGCTGACAAGGACTGTCAGAATAACAAGGAGGAGAAAGGGAAGGAGCTGAATACCCGACCCCACCCCCACCCAGTCTCACACACACACACACACACACATACACATTTTCAACTGCACTGTCATGAATTAATTGGCCCTCAGAATACCCCGCGAAAAATAGCCATTTGCGTCCAGCTACGTTCGTATTTACATAAACCATTTGCTTTCAACTGTGTTCGTAGGTCTATACTTACACAGAGTCACCTTTTACCGCGTGTGTGGGCAAGCGATAAACTCAGCTGGGGCTAAACAGATACGAGAAAAATAGGACGTCTTTTCAGCGGACGTCTCTGTTGCTAAACTGATACAGGAAGTAAGTTCTTCGGTGATGCAAAAAGAGTCAGATATACCATGTTTATCCTCCGTGGGGGCAACGCCGCGTCGACAAGGGGATAGCCTATCCCAGCCGCTGGCCGAAGCTCGCATCCCTGTTATTGTTGACGGTCTAGTTTACATGGAGGAGGGAAAGTGAACAGTCCTTGGTAGCCAGCTGTAACGATGTGTTATGGTTGTGAATCGACAGAAATTGCGGCTTCGCATTATCTATTTGTATCTTCTTTTTCCCAAGTTGTTAATGTGTAAACATGAATGTCTGCCTTATTGCTCGGACGTCTGTGGAACAAAAGCGTTTCCCTGCTGGCAAGGACATCTGTGGAACACAAGTGTTTTCCTGATGGCTCAAGCATCTGTTGATGATGGAACACTAATATTTGCCAGATGGCCCGGAATCCTGCACGTGAGAGCACGTATGAATATTACCTTCAAGACGTCGTGAGAAACGCAGGAACAGAATAAATATGAATCCCAGGAATACTTTTGATTTTTTTTTTAATTATACATTAGTAAAAATTATTTTGATAATCTCTCTCTCTGCCTCAACTGGGTCTGCTCTCTACTTCTTGCTCATGTTTAGAGAGTGCTTCTCCCTCACTGGGCTTACGGGGGATTCCGTTCACGTATCTATTTTGTTCTCCATGTTGCAGCTGCCTGTTTGTGCCAGCACCGTCTGGGGAAATGTTCTGTGAATTATTCTGAGACGTCTCCCAACCGTGTTTTGGTGTGTGATGCAAGGGCTGAAGAACCACCCACGAATGTACTGGTGGCTCCGTCATAGTTTTTTTTTGCGTCGTGAGAATGAATTATGGTCGTGATGCTTTGCCCCGTCGATGTCATTGGATCCTCCACAAGTGAAGGAGGAGGACTCGTGTTAGTAATGATAGCTCTCCTATTGACGGCGAGTCTGTTAGGCGTCAGTGGCGCGCGAACTATGAGAGGAATTAAATCCTCGCATTGTGGTTGCTTCTCTTGGATCTTTATAGTGTAAAGAGCTCGTGGCGACTTCTCAGAAGACCGACTTCAGGGAGCCTTCGGCCCCAGGACGTCGGCAGGTCTTCGGGCATTACAGGTGAGGCGAACTGATAGCGCTTATCAGTTGAGAGTAACTTGTTTCGGGAGAGTCTTGGAGACGCGTGTCGCATGGAGTCAACACGAGTATTCGGATGATTTCGTTTCTCTGAGAGGCTTTACCGACGGGAATAGAATACGTACGGGAAAGATGGGTACCGAGATGAGAGAGAGAGAGAGAGAGAGAGAGAGAGAGAGAGAGAGAGAGAGAGAGAGAGAGAGAGAGAGAGAGAGCGTCTCAAACGATGACGCAGTAGAGAGTCCCAGACCGGGAGGAAAATACAAGTCGACACATTCCCGAGAGCACAATGCTACAATACCTCTTCTGCTAATACAGCCTTTCTGTCGTCTACATATCCTGCATTCTTAAAGACCTCCTGCCATTCACGCTCACAACTGCCGCGAACTTCATCCTTTTTGGGCTCGACAAGGCCTCAAAAGCTTGTCCTTTCAGGGCCGCAACACAAAAGGTGGACCCCGGGTGGTAGCTTGTGAATGGCCGAGTCGTAGGATTGTCTCAGGGTCTCGCTGGCGTGTCCTTGCTTCCTCCTCCGGGGGATCGTAGGTGACGGGGGGGGGGGGGCGCCTTCAGACATTACGTCACTATGTTTGTGACGACCGTAGATGAGGGAGGATGGGATCTGGTGGCAGGAGTTGAGTAAGGATGGATGGGTTGGTTGTGAGGGGGTAGGTAAATGGGAGAGGGGTATGAGTAAATGGGTGAATAAATGGTGGGTGTTGATAACGAGTGGGGTTGGGAAGCGTAAGATGGGAAAGAGGTGGGTGGAGGAGGAGGAGGAGGAGGAGGAGGTAAGAGCAGCTGGCTTAATTGGCTGGCTGAGGATGAATAAGTAATAGGTACTGTTGATTAATTGAATGAGTTAATCACGAGCTGGTTGAAGATGGGTGAATGATAGATGAGACAGATTAAGAAACAAGGTTCGGAGAGTGGAGTTTCGAATAAGAAGTCTAACCTCTTTCTTCGTATAGCTTCAATGACGACTCAACAGCAGCATTGATTAATCAGTTGACTTCAGTCCTACAGGGAATTAGGAGGAATTTATTCTATAGGATGAAAATATTGTACTGGCCATTCTTAATACCGAAGACTTCATGAAAGATATATATATATATATATATATATGTTTGACAAAACTATCTTTTCACGTCACTCTCTTAATAAACATAGTCACCTAGACTATAGATAACCACTGTTGGAGAATGTAGGTGAAATATCAATACTCCTCAAGAAAAAACATGACCCACAGACAGGCATCCTCATTGGAACTATGATCTGTACATGTATACACAACACCTCATGGTCATTAGATGCCAGGAGGAAGGCACCGACGAGCAACACAACAAGGAAGTCATGAGAGCCATTGTTAGTTGAGATGAAGACCCGCCTGACAGCAGGTACCAACAAAGCAGAAGGCGGACAGCCATGGCCGACAGGTCGAGACAGCGTTAAGAAACACAACAACAGGGCAAGGGTTCACGGTCAACACCAGGGATCAAGAGAACAGCAACAGCAACACAACAACGGGGCAGTCAAGGGCAACAAAGGGGATTAGGGAGACAGGTACAGCAACGCAACAAACTCAAAGCATTTCGAACACACAAAGAAAAGTCTTTTGATATTTCTTCTTCTCTCTCCCTGCCTCTCGACCCGTCTGGCACTTTTTCGTGTTTCAGTGAAGGCCTCTCCACAATGAAGTCTTTGATTCATGGTTAGAACCCTCGACATGGAAAAGAATAAGCGGAACGCTACCGCACTTCAGCGGCAACTATAACTCAGAAAAATCAAAAGCGCGAGAAGTTATCAGAGAGAGCAGCACAGGTTCCACCTGGAGAGGGACTCGGTGTCATATCGCTCTATTAAGTTTGCAAGGGGCGGTAAAATTTAAGAGTGCTGGGGTCCCACATTGAGGGTGAAGTATTCTTGAGGGTGAAATATTCACGAAGAATTCTATTCTTCATTCGAAGAATGGAGGCTTCACACCAAGAGACCCGGTTCTACGGTTCAGTTCCAGCTGGTGGATATTTTTCTTTTCTCTTTCCATCTGTGTTGACCATTCTGTATATGGTCGTGTGTACGCGTCATGCACCAAGACCACTCTTCTGGTGTGGCAGTGACCCTCCCATTCTTCGCAAGAGGGGTAGCATGACCAGCATAAACACTACTGAGACAGCAAACAAAAAAATTACGAGTGATCCTAACGATGCCTTCCGCTGTCTTCCGCAGCCACAGCAGTGAGTTATGGTGATAGCCTCTTCGTCATTACCAGCCGGAGGAGGGGCTCGTCCATTAAAAAAAAAAAAGTTAATCGATACAGAAGACATCTTTCAATGCTCCGGACTTCTGACAGGAAAATAGCCATTTATATATGATTCAGGATATCTATGGCATCTGTCACTTACAAAGGTTTGTGAAATATGTCATCACTAAAGACAGACTCTTATCAATGTTTTATATCACTGAAGAGGTCTGCCTTGTAAGGAACCGCCCTCTCTACCTGTATTATTACTTTTCAAAGAAGGAACAGAGGTGCCCAGTTACAGTTCTACCTTCTACTTTTTGCGCCATCTGTGAATCTGGATATCGTACATAGGATACCCAATTCCAGATCAATGTATAATATGAAAAATACTAAGGTTAAGGACCGATCCCAGTGGTACACCACATGCCACGTCCAGCTAGTCGGAGGCTTCGTCATTTAAAACTACAACTTTCCCTCTATCAGTTTGGGCCAGTCACTTATCCATGCTTATGGCTCACAGAATCTAAGACGTGGAGCAAACCCGTCACTCAAAAGATCCTTTATTCAAAGAACGAGTCACTCACGCGGTCGCGTAAGTTCCATCACTTGCGCTCCTGGTCCCATCACTCATATACAACCCACCCCAGGAACAGCCCACAATCTGCATTGTTCGGAACACAAGAGGGGCCTGCCCGTCATCCAAGAACACAACCACCTAGTGGTATTCGACACCCAGGAGCTCCATCACATACGGGACTCTTCCCTCCCGAAACCGGAGAACACACGAAGTCCTTCACGGAAAAGATGCCCCACTTCTGGAACCTAAGGAGGCGCCCACCACACGCACGACCCTTCAGAAGGGGACCTTCCTCGAGGGGTCCGTACACCGCAGCTGCCCGGGGACGCCAGCCTCATCAATGGTTAGCCAAGCTCCTAAAATAACAAGTTAAGGCGACGAGGATAACAAAGTGCGGCCACACAAAGACCAGAAGCTCTCGGGCATTACCAGGCTCGACCCCCCAGCGGCTGCTGCCACACACACACGGTAAACAAGCAGGAGTGGAGGGTGAGCGGGCCTGGATGACAAAGGGGCAAGGAGGAGGCTTGGAGGATGGAGGGAGATGAGATTTGGAGGACTGAGCGAGAGGAGGAGGCCTGGAGGACAGGTGAGGTCGAGGAGTCCCGTAGGATAGTGAGCGAGGAGGAGGCCTGATGAATAGGGAATTAGAGAAAGAGAAAAGAGGAGACCAGAATGATGGATGGAAGGTTTAAGAGCCCCGGAGGATAGAGAGCAAGGAGGATGCTCGGAGGATGAAGGGAAAAGAGGAGACTCATAGGATGGTGGAGGAGGAGGCTTTTGAGGACTGTAGGGCAGGTGGAAGATTAAAAGATTGTGGAAGACGATGAAGGCCCCGGAGGATGAGAGGTATGAGGAAGAACGCTTGAAGGGACAAAGGTAGAGGGAAGGTTTGGAGGATGAAAGAAAGGGAGGTGGGAAGGATGAAGGGGAGCAGGAAGCATGAAGGATGGTAGAAGAGGGAGAGTGGCTAGATGGATGAGAGCCCAAGGAAGTGGGGGAGGACAGCGAGGGAGTGGAGTGAGAGGAGGAGGTCTGGAGGATGGAGGAAGAGGAGGAGTTGGTGGTCTGTGAGACAGGGGGAAAAGAAAAAGGTATTTCCAACCATAAGATGAACTACAAACTTTAATTGCCAATATCCACGAGGCTATCGTTCATCCTCTAAAACAATTGCTCTGTCAGTGTTTTCTCCAATTCCACTGACGATGTATTAATGCCACTCCAACCGTGGGTTATACAGTTAGCAGCATGTCTGCAGTGACCTGGCGTACCACAGCTACAAGCTGTTGAAACTGGGGCAGAGAGCCTGAGGCGAGTTGTATATCTCTCTTTCCCTGAAATGATAAATCCCCTACTGTATGTCTAAGCTCTTGGTCAGGGATTCAAAGGGATTCAAACTATGGAGTTCATTAGACACAGGATTTGAAACTGTGCATCGTCGGGCTGTGAAGGGTATTAGGCCAAAGACCACGGGACTATTGCATGTGGTGGTGCAAGATGTAATGCCATAGAATATGGGACTATAGCATATGGTAGCATATAATCCCGTAGACTATGGGGTTATAGCTTATGGTAGCATGGGACACAAACCCATATATTATGGGATTACAGCATGTGGTATTTTGGTGAATAAGGGTATATAAGATTTGGTAGTGTCGGATATAAAATGATATAGTATGGATAAATAGGATAAGGTAATGTAGGGTTTAAGGCCATAGTCTATGGTTTTACTGGATGAGATTTTGTCAGGTATGAGACGGTACAGTCTGGGATGCAGTAATATAGGATATTAAGTCAGTGACAATAGGATTATAGGATAGGGTAAGGAGTCATAAAATATGGGTTTATATTATGTAGTGTTATATGAGATTATGGATCATGGAATATAGGATATGGTGTTATAGGATCAAATGAGATGATACAGGGTATAGGATTATAAAGGGTATAATATATGGTGTCGTGTGGCTCCTTTGCTCTGCAGGGGTCAGTTCTGAGGAGGAACTGCTGCTGCTGCTGCTGCTGCTCGAGGTCACGAGTGAGATTAATACATCATCAAAGATGGAGAGGAACTGACAGAGTAGTTATCACGGAGGATGAGCGACGGCCTTGTGGATATTAGTAATTGAAATTCCATCTCCATCTTTGATGTTGAAATATTTTACCTTTCTTCTTCCATCCCACACAGCCTCCTAATCACACTCCATCTCCCAGATTTTCCCCACTCTTTTCCATCGGTCAGATTTCCTCCTCTTTTTACATCCTCCACGCCTCCTCCCTCCCTTTTTCCAGGCCTTCCCTTCTCCTCCTTATCTTTCCAGGTTTCATCCTCAACTCTCTTACTCCCCTCCATCTCCCGACGCCTCCTCTTCCTTCTTTCACTTGTCCTTGAGGCCTCCCATTGTCTCCTCATCCTTTATGGACATCCTCCTCTCCTACCGTCCTTTCGTGTCATCTCCTCCCGCTACATTCTGCATACCTACCCTTCTTCTTCCTTTCTCCACACCTCCCTATCTCCTCCCATCTCCCAGGCATCTTCATCTTCCACAATCTGCCAAGCTTCCTGATTTTACTACTAGCTTAATGTCAACACCTGTATTAGAGCCCATACATAGTCCAGTGTCGCCTGCTCTCTTTTTATCAACTTTTTCTAAATATTTTACTCTTCATGTAACGACCATTAGATCTCTCTCTCTCTCTCTCTCTCTCTCCAGCCGTGAACTTGACATCCTTCCATCTTCTAAAAATGTTTTTTAGCATCATTCTTTATAAAGGGCCATAAACATTTTCTTTGTTAAATCTTTTATCCGTAAGGCTATTCTTTCTTTACGTATTCGTACGCCGTTTCCCAATGTAGCGAGCTAGTGCCAGGATCAGACGAAAGACGGGTTCATTTGCTCACGTCCACTTTCTAGCTGTCGTGTACGATGCACCGAAACAGGAGACCCATGTCCACAGCTAAGCCCCACAGACCTTTCCGTGGTTTCCCCTGACCACTTCCTATACCCTGGTTTAGCCAACTGACAGTAGGTCGCTCCCTGTATACCCCAACGTTCCAATTCTCTCTATCCTTTGCATGCCTTTCATGCTCTTGGAAATTTATATTCAGATAACTCTAAGTCTTTTTCACTCCATATTTCCATCTCCTTCTCAGTCTCCCCTTCCTCCTAACTCTATTTACTTCTGACATGCACAGCCTCTTGGTCTCTCTTCGCTCATCCTCTCCATATGTGCAAACATTCTAGTCCATCCTGTTCAACTCTCTCAATCATACTGTGTTTTCTACCGCACCTCTCAATCACACTGTTATTCCTCACACGATCAACCTTCCTCACACCATCTACTGTCTTCTGGCATCTCATTGCCAACACATCTACCCTTCCTCAACCTCAACTTAGCTACTCATTTACCCATTCCACATTCACTATCCCTTCAGCTTCCCCTCTCATCTCACCCTAACTATCCTAAGCCCCTATTCTCAGACCCTTTCCACCTCTCTTCCACATCCTCAATTTTTGCATCCCTTAGCTTTTGTTAGATCTTGAAAGAAAAGAATTTCCCCCTTTTTTTCAAACGATGAATAGAGTTTTTCTCTTTTTGTTTTTCACCGATTTCTTTCCTTGCGAATTCCATTACGCATCGACCATTCATTAAGAAATAATGACACATACATTCATTTCAGTCGCTCTAGTATTTGAGCGCCTCTTCAAACGCTCTTCTAGCAGGCTCACCCCCAGTTTTCATGCGTGTCAACGCATTTTATGGACACGAGTACGTGATTGCGTACACGACATCGACCTGGGTAACTGTGTACTTGACTCGTATAATATATACTGTACCAGGAGGCTCGCCTTCAATAACTCTTGCCACAGTTTGCAACAAGTTTCTCGCAACTTCTGAACTGTTTAGTGCACTTGTATGTCAGGCGACACATGGGGGCGAGTGAGAGTGTATCAGCTTGTTCTCTCCAGCTTTACTCTCTCTCTCTCTCTCTCTCTCTCTCTCTTTTGGCAATTGGTGGCAGGCAGCCACCGACCAGGAAGGTATATTACCACTACTACCCGCTTGGGTATCGGGAGGATTAGTGACGGCTGTGTAGTGGGCCAGCACTTTCAGTGGCAGTCAAGTGTCACTCCTTTGACCCAGGTAGCTGTCTTTTCTTAATGCCTCACCCACACGAGGGTACCTGGCTTTCTGTCCGTCCTCCTCCGCCTCATACATAACAATTGACAATACATGACTCACACGACTCGGTCCTCGTAAAGCTACATTTTCCTGCGGTGAGCGCAACGCGCTAACCTTGCCTTTATTTTTTTAGCAAAAATCTCGTCGTAAGATCTCAAAAGTAAGTCCTCTGTCTGTCTGTCTGTCTGTCTGTCTGTCTGTTTCTCTCTCTCTCTCTCTCTCTCGACGCGCTCACCCTACCTCCAGGCAAAATCTCGTCCTAGGTACTCACAGGCAAGTACCCTCTCACCCTGTCTCCCCTCTCTCCCTTCTCCCTTTTTCGGTCTCCTCCCAGCTCCTCTCCTCGACCCTTCCCTCCCTACCTCTCATCTATAATTTCCCCCCATCCCTTTCCATCATTATTTTCTTCCTCCTTCTTCCCTTTCTCCCTCTTCTCTCCCTACCTCTCTCTCTCTCTCTCTCTCTCTCTCTCCCCCCCACATTCCTTCCCCATCTTCCAATCTCCCTCCTCACTCCCTCGGGCCGGTAATGGAGAGTCAAGCATCAGGAAACACGTGATGGCGAGGCAGTAATCCGCAGACGCTGTCCAGCCAATGCACTGCCTCGCTCCTCCTGGGCCAAACAATTGTCCCAAGCTATTCTGTCTTTGGTGGTGACGTGACGTTGCTGCCCAGGCTGGGCACCGTGCCGCTGGACGGAGAGAAAGAGAGAGAGAGAGAGAGAGAGAGAGAGAGAGAGAGAGTTGGTCGGAGCAATATGTACTGCAACTGAGAACGGAGCGCATTTTTTAGGTGCTCACGAGTGTAGACAGGACGGTGGGAGGTGGGCTTGGGAGGGAGGATGTTTGTTGGAGAGGACGTAGGAAGGAAGGTGGTGGGTGGGTGGGTGGGGAGGCCAGAGGAACTCCCCATACCAGAGCCATTGTCTGGGAGGGAGTCGCAGGTCTGTTCCCATGGGAGGGGACGGACGCTTCTGCCTCCCACCAGCTCTTCATTTGTTGTGTTCCGGGGAGGAGGTCCCAGATCAAGTCATCATGTACACAAACCCCGGGATTCGTAACCTTAAAATCCTCATCAAATTTTCATAGGGACAAGCAAGAGGAGAGAGAGAGAGAGAGAGAGAGAGAGAGGGGGGGGGGCGAGCGGTATAACTCTCCTGATTCTACTGTAGACAGCTGTTCCAAATAACAGCTGGGATGGCCACCTGCCCCTGCACCAGCGGAGACAGAGGAGCGGAAGCCTCCCTCATGAGTGATGAGGTTATGTTGGTCGGGCATGTTGGGTCTGACTCGGGCGTTGGGTGTGTAAGGAGTGTTGGTTTGAGAAGATGGTACCACTACATTTGACAGCAGCTGACCAAACCATCATGAGTGGTGCAGAAACGTCAACATGTAGAGCAGAGGGCGAAGTTCCCATTATAATTCATGGCATCCCGTACCCAGAGACAAGAATGGGATGAGATCTTTCACCAACGTAGGGCACTCGTCCAGTGATCACTACTCAAGCTGACCTGGAATCAACGGAAGATAATGGAGTGGGTGATACTTCACTTGCCCTACAGCTCTCTTAGAGATGTTGTCATGAAATTGTCGTATGAAGGAAGGAATGATATGTCACTGTACATCTTCCCCTCCTCCTTCCCCGCAGCACAAGTCCAAAACTCCCACCTCGTATAAAGTAAATAGGTAGTTGCAAGTAGGTAATTAATTACACACACACACACACTCAAATGCTTATGGAGGACTATGTTTGGTTCAAATGTTCAGGGAACGCGTAGAGGCCTCACCTCACGTCCGCACTGGGAGGAGGCTGGTACACAGGCAGGGAGGTAGGCATGTACACTCTACTAACTGGGTCTTCCAGCCCCCTGACGTAACAAAATCCATACGCTTCTGTACATCACTAGAGTGCCGCGGCAAGAACATCCCTTCGTCCCTCAAGCCTGTGGGGACGTAGAAGTATACAGGACACAGCCTTGTTCCCAGAACTGCGACATTCAGAGTGGTAGTCGAGGCGATGCTAAAAAGAGGAAATGATAAAAGAAGAGGACCTTCGAAAATCTCACGAACATGCAGGATGTGGCCCCGCACCGAATATTGTCCCCTAAATAACCCGGGCGCAGGAAAATGGTGACAGGCAACGAAAGACAGGTAGTTAGGCGCCTAAATACACCCATTACGTCTCGCCCGAGTATTACGCGGGGTTATAAAACACGGAAATAGACCGCAAATGACAGAGAATTTTGCTGTTGACCCGCTCTCGTGCTTAGCAATTTGCTTACTTGCTCTTGATAACGAGAATGAGAGGATATTTGCGCGTTTGCTCCATATGGCCAGAGGAGACGGGGGCGCGGGGGGGCACCCGGGTACGCGAGCGGTGTTAAATATTGGACGAGTATGACACACATGCCCAGGCCGTTCGTGGGGTCGTCAGCACGATCGATGTCCGGACAGTCTGTCTGTCTGTACCTTCAAGCATGAGGGTTCAACCCTCGAACACGACTGGGAGACCCTTAGGCTTTGACAATATGGCTCGGGTCACGTATCATTATCCCAATGAGCATAATGGTTCAATCTAACCTTCGACCGCAAGGGTCAGGTCAGAAGGTCAGGTCATCACACTCACGGATCTTGCTGAAGAAGCTAAACAACAGGACTTTACAGGTCAAGAAAAAGAGGATCTAATCAATAGGTGAAAATGGACTTCCTGAGGATCAACTTGTGCAGAGGCTGTGGAGTTCTTCGTGGGCTTGCGAGTTGCGGGTTCTAACAGCTTGGTCGACCTATAACCCAACCTAGCAACCAGGGACCACCTCGGGCCGTGAGAAGTAGAAATTCCCTAAAGACTTCACCAGGTATTCGCCCGACTATACCTCCATACGTAGATACAATAGTTGAAGCCCAGTTAAGATACTAACTTTTTAAATTATACTTTTAATTAAAAGAAATGGATTTTTTCATATGATAAGGAACACATAAGGAAGCCAAGTGAGGAGTCTTCCCCCTAAGACTCTGTCCTCTGTTCCTGAACGCTACCTCGCTATAGCGGGAAATGGCGACACAGTCGAAATGGAAAGAAGAACGCAGTATTCTATTATCACCAGACCTTACGTTTGGTTCCTGGTAGAGAAGACTTGCTACTGAACACCTCGCAATGCCACTGTCACATACCAAACACACAGAGCAGAATTACCCGACATTTCTGACAGGATCGTCCAGGGTTAAGGCGCCGCAGGTCAGCCATCTTCCTCACCACAGGGTCCTCCCCGGCGGCGCCTCCAGCGATAAACATGCAAAAGTGGATGAGTTTCGGTGATGAATGGCGTGACGAGCGTGGAAGAAGATATATGATGAGCATGAATCATGAATGACGGAGTGCGTAGGGACGGTGAATAATGTCGTGCTCATGAATAATACTCATGATGAGCATGAGGTTTATGAGTTATATGGCGAACATATGAGGGTTATGAGTTATATGGTGAATATATGAGGGTTATGAGTTATATGGTGAATATATGAGGGTTATGAGTTATATGGTGAACATATGAGGGTTATGAGTTATATGGTGTATATATAAGGGTTATGAGTTATATGGTGAATATATGAGAGTTATGAGTTATATGAACACATGAGGGTTATGAGTTATATGAACACATGAGGGTTATGAGTTATATGAACACATGAGGGTTATGAGTTATATGACGAACATATGAAAAGAACTGGATGATGGCTTTGGTATCATACGTGCCGTATGAATCCTAAACGATGAATATATCATACAAGAATGATGAGTATCATGACAAGCATAATTGATGAGTTGATAAGACGAAAATGGAACAATGGACAGTGGAAGGGGAGGGGTTCAGGTGGAGAAGAATCCCTGATGGCCAACCCAGATAATGTTCCTCTCTCCACCCCTCCCATTATATCAAGTCGTGGTGGAGGCGTTTTGGTGGAGAAGTCCTGGTGGATATGTTCCCTGCGGTGGAGTCCTGAAGGGAGAGTTCTTGTGGAGGTGTCTTTGTGGAGGATCCCCTTGTGGAAGGGTTCTGGTGAAGGTGTCCCAGGTGGAGGAACTCCTGGTGGAGGGATTCTGGTGAGGAGGAACTCCTGGTGGAGGAGCCCCTGGTGGAGGAGTGCGTGTGGAAGAGCCCCAGTGGAGGAGTCCTCGGTGGATGAGTCCCCCAAGGAGAAATCCCTGGTGGAGGAGTTCCTGGTGGGGGAAGCCTCTGGTGGAAGAGCCCTGATGGAAGAAGGTTCCCAAGTGCAGCCCGAGGACGGTGGAATAACGCGGGCCTCATCGTTCATATGCAAATGACACTCCCAAGTTGATGGTAATTTACGTGGCTGGACTTTACCCTACCCTACTTCCCGCTAAACTCCTGTGATTTTAGCTTAAAGAGCTCTTCTCTCTCTCTCTCTCTCTCTCTCTCTCTCTCTCTCTCAGTCCACACACACACACACACACACGTTCTCTCTCCACCTCACACATGCAACGCTTCATAGCACGTGACCCAAACGCCTCGTCACTCTTAACTCTAGAGTTTCCTGCGGTGAGCTCTACGCCCCCCGGCCCTGCTTTTTGGGCAGAATGATGACTTACGCATTGAAAAACACGGGGAAAACTAAATATAAAACGTAACAGGGTTAGAAACTTGAACAATATGGAAGAGGAAAGGTGATTAAGTCTACAAGCATTCCGTGGAATAGGACAACAAAGCTTTAGACAAATACAATAGAATAAGAAATCGGTAAGCACCGAGTGCTCAGGTCTACCAAGGAAGACTAGACAGGTGATTGAAAACTACTGTCCCGGACACAAGACACACGTCTATGCAATGCATATTGCAGTAGGGATCAAGACATGCGATCATCGTCATTCGCTCGCTATTGGTGTCAAATGCCAGATTGATGGGACTTGAATTGTAATGAAGAGGAAATTGGTTTAAGGTGTATGATTATTATACCAGGGTGGCGGTTCAGAGTTAGCTTTGAAAGTTGGGTCCAACACGGGCCTTTGTCCTAGTCGGTCTCAGAGCCATAATATTCCACAATGCTACGACGATGACAGTCTCCGGTATATATATAAATATATATATATATATATATATATATATATATATATATATATATATATATATATA
>JAYMFT010097117.1:0-13863 GCA_038088735.1 Panulirus argus | reverse complement strand
AAAAAAAAAAAAAAAAAAAAAAAAATATATATATATATATATATATATATATATATATATATATATATATTTATATATATATATACATTGAAGAAAAACTTGTGCTTTAGATTTAAGATCTTATTCAGCGTTGAGGTATATGACGTTAGTAAGAGTTATACACCTTTTGTTCATAGAGTGTGTGTGTGGCACTTCAAATGATGCTTTTGAAAGACGAGTTTGGTCAAATCCTAAATTCTCATGAATAATCAAGATATCACTGGAGCGTGTTACCCATTGAAGTTCTGCTGGATATTCAGATGATTTTAATTGTGTTCAAGTACGTTTATTGCTCGACTGCATCACACTCCTACCTATGATTTCCTCGTTCATTAGTCTTACACTCTAAAGGAGGATATTTGTTTGGAAAACCTTATGGAGGGACGACACATTTCAGAGCTTGAGGCCCTAGTTTGGTCTTGGGAAATGCAGTCTGTCTCATTGTTACAACTGTAATAACACCGATGCGAGACTGAGTATGATACAGCCTTTAAGTCAACCCTGTTCACTATGAAATACGTAATGTTCATAGCATAACTCGGCACTTGTTCCCAATCATAGGAAGAGCAGACATTGCAGTTGGTAAAATCAGACGATGACTAATTTGACCATTATTCTAAACTGGGTTTTGATGCATATTTACCTATAGAAATAAGAATAAAAATTCCCAAGATTGATACCAGATTTTACATGAAGGAATTTAGAAAACTTTTCAGATGATTAACTTTGATCCCACTGGTGTGTGTGTGTGTGTAAATACTTGTATGTGGTTACCTATACGTACTGTTCAGGAAAGGAGTTCTACACTTATGGAGCCTCATCTCTCTAATCTCTCGACCTTTTCAAACTTCTATATGCCGGTCACATTTGCTGTCTCATAACTCAGTGTTTCGTTCAACCAGTACAACTTATACCACAAAAGTACGCTACATTCTAACAAAATTCTGTTTTAATATAGTGGTATTTCACTTTTATTTTCTTTTCTCTCTACCTCTTTCGAAGAACTATTCAATATCCAAGTTATCGAGCTGGTTCAAGAACTTAAAGGTTGTAACCAGATCACCATTCAATCTTTTCTCCTCATGGTGTGCAGATTTAACGTTCTAACCTTTTCTTGTAATTCAAAATTCCGGGACCAATTTTGATCCCCTCCTATTGACCTTTTCTATTAGTTCTCTGCCCTCCCAGGCGCGGTGACCAAACTTGAGAAGCATAGTTTAGCATTGACCAAGTGTAGGAAGTGAACAACCTGCAGAATATTTACGTGTCCATATAACTGATTGCTATTTTAATGTTTGCTAGCAGACAGTTGGATTCCGCAACTTTTCTCCTAATGTGGAACTCTCGCGGGACCAGTTAAGAAATCACCACACAAATACCTCTCACAAATTCCTGCAGTATAGTTCCTGCTGGATAGAAATGTGTGTGTGTGTGTGTGTGTGTGTGTGTGTGTAAACAAGTAGAAAGACGCGCCACATGTGTACGAGTTTAAATGAAACGGCAACACGAAGGAAAACTTTTCTACTCCCAAACATACAAATGTTTACGCAAGCTTCCGTGATGAAGTGGTAAGTGTCGCTGCTCATGATTGATTCACGCGCGGGCTTAACTAGGCTCGAACCCTGGAAGCGGTGTTAGGCCCAAAGCTAACACAACTTTCATTCTTCCCTCCATCTTGGTCAGTCATGAGGTACGTAATTGGCTTCGGCTGGGGTGTGTGATGACTATTTGTGTGAAGGTTACACGGTACATATACAGATTTTACAGACATGGAGACACGAGCGTAATTCTCTCTCCTAGTAACACATAAATAACAATCACACACACACACACACGCCGATAAATGTAGGAGCCTAATATAGATTCAGCAGTTTCTTACCTGTAAAATCCTATCTTGAGTAGCACTCCATGTTTTCCATAAGGAAAGACACTGTTATTCCCTGTTCACCATGACTGTGAAATGAAGCATCATGTAAACTTATTGGCTAGGATTTCTGTTCTTTTCGTGTCCAGTAATGCTATGCGCATTGCGCATTTTATGATGTATGTGATGCTTTGCAGATTAAGTCATATTCAATCCTATATCGGTGTCTTTATCGTTGTAATAACTATGCCAGGTTAGGGCTTCAAACTCTGTTACGTGTCAGCCAGCCACCGACCCTCTAAAACCTTTCATCACTAAGAGTTTACATATACAAACGTGGGGAAATACATTTGTGAGCGTGATGAATCTAAACACAGAATATACCATAATGCAATAAGTATGATATGATTTTTTCCAGCAAAAGCTCATTAGGCGACATCCTGCATAAAAATTTCATTTGCATAAATATATGAAACAATTATACGAGAATAATGAAGAGAGGAACTACGTGGCCGAGATATGTTTACGACGTGATAGTTGTAATACCAGAGAAAACACATCAGCAACAAGTTATGAAGGTAAACAATGCTGATAAAGATATACAGTTTACAGTGCAGGTGGAGAAGGGTAGAAAACTGCCATTCCCAGTCACAGTGACACAGAGAAGACGGGGAAGTGAAAGTTTCAGTGCACTATTTCTTAGCTCACAGTGCGAGAGTAAAGACAGGAGTATTAACAGGTTTCTTTCTGGCAGCTCTTCGAATATGTAGTAAGGAATATGTGGAAAACGAATTGAATCATGTAACCGAAGCTTTCAAGAAACTAAACTGCCCAAGAGAATTGATATCCAAATTTAAGAATAAAGCGAGGGAAATATACACAGGTTAGGCAAAGGCAGTAGAGAGAGATTAGAAGTTGATTGAGTCACAGTTCCTATCTCGAAGAAGACTCAATATATGGATGAATTCCTCATGGAAGCAGAAATGGGTATAGCTAGGGCATCTAGCACAAAGACAGGGGTACGGGTCAAGAACACATGCAAGGAAGTAAGAAAATGAGCTCAGCGTGGTGTATGATATACTTTGTAATGACTGTTCATCTTTTCAGATTGGCGAGTAGAGTCGTGGGGTTGAAAAGCGTTTAGCAAACACAGAAATAGTATATGAATTTCTAGAGCATCAGTACCAAACTTAAAGGATAAAGAGATATATGTTGCTGCATAATGGAAATGGGACTTCACTGTCTGACTTCAGTGTGGTCAGCGAGACTCTGGAAACGTATTAATCTGGACATCGTTTTGTCATGTAAACGAATCATATGAGAATTATTGATCAAAGTTGAAAGGAACTTTGTTCAACTGATGAAGCAGCCTGAAACCAAATCTAATTTGCAGCATCATAAAAGGCAGCTCCATTTGATGGTATTTTTTCTTTTATGTTAGATGAAACAGCAAAGTGCAGCTAAATGCCCTAATCAAGACCATCTCATTAAAGCTATATATATATATATATATATATATATACACTCTAGCCTATGCCAGGTCCTCATCATGTCAACCAAACCCGAGGGGATGACGACCAGCTGGTTGAACTGCGAGACGACTGCTGCTCCCAAGATTCGAACCTGTACTGGTCTGATCCCGTCAGGCCCGTGCATACAGTATGTTCTGTGTCGCTAACGACTGCACCACGGAGGCCCAATTTTAGCATATCTCGGATTTTCCGAGTTTAATCCTTAGCGATATGTTCTCCCTCATTATGAATTCCCTTCGCTCTTCGATGGTTGACTTTCTACGCTCTCTTCATACCTACTTAGGTTCTCGTACATTAGCACGAAGCCTTTACAGTCTTTTTAGATTCTCCAGAACGATTTCACTAAACTTATCTGAGATAATTTTCGAACACCCGAGGCTCACTGGTAGTCATATACGATACAACTCACCCTCCCAGTTTCTCTGAAAGCATTTCATATGTCATGTATTTGACCTTTCCCTTGGCAGTGGATTAGAGCTAATACTCGAAGACTCTTGTTTGGGGTAAAATTTCCAAAATATGATGAGGACTGAGAGTAAAGGGTTGTTCCCGAACCCCCGGGGAGATCTGGAACGCGATCTTTTCAATGACCGAGCCGGTGAACCACTCCCCACAGATGAATGCCCGAAGAAAAACTCGCAGAAGGTTAGGGTGTTTTCAGTCTTGACGGCCTCTTTTAGTCTCCTTTGAGTTCTACACGTCTTATTTTTCTTCCACTTTACTCTTTCTCTCTTTCTCTCTTTCTCTCTCTCTCTCTCTCTCTCTCTCTCTCTGCTGATGTTGCCTACCTTTCTCACTTGCCTCATTTTCGTACAGATAGAGCCGCCAATAGGCTACATTTACTGTGACCTGCTAATAGAGAAAAGATGATTTAGCACAAGGTATACCATCATATTACTGAAACGGAGGACGAGTAGCGATAGAGACTGGCTGCTCAACACGTGAAAATATTAAGAATCCTATTTGTAGTTACACCTATACATGTGTATTACGTTGCTAAAAGAACTGTCGGAGAGTTTAACATCTAATTCCCTCGTCACCTTACTTAGCTCTTTCAGGCGATGATGATGCAACGAAGAAACGATCTGACGCAACTGGGCGTCCAGTGATCTTTTGTCTCATGCTATAAGACAAATCTTTTACGCTCAGATTACGAGATATGTGCCTGTCCTGCATAATCTTATGTTATAAGTGCAAAGATATACCTGCCGAGGGAGAGCTTTATCAACGGGGACACATGGAATAATGGAAGTACGTAAAAAATAAATGAGAGGAAAAAGGGACGTTTAAAATTGACGGTGCTTGCAAATTTGAGAGAGAACAAAGAAATTATTATTCAACCTGTCTCTTACGGTGGCACAACAGCAACACTTTGAAGAGGAAATCAAGGGACCTGCAGAAAAAGCTCGTTAAAGAGTAGCTCACAGAGAGGAAAAGTGATAAATCTACTGAAAATCCAAACAGAAATGAATCAGGGTAAAACGTTACAACGAACCGGACGAAAAACAGAAAAAAACAAACTTAGTCAAGGCCGTGCTAGAGCCAATGTCAACAAACGCAACAGCATCAACTGACAACCCTGAACCATTTAAGGGCTTGTGTTGCTGTCGTCTCAAAACCAACTATACCATGGCTCTGTTCCACCAGCATATAGAGGAAATATGGAGATACACCGGGCGGGGGGGAGGAGGAGGAGGAGGAGGGGAGGGGGGAGGAGGAGGAGGAGGAGGAGGTAAAAGAAAATGTAAAGAATGTAAAAAGAAAGGAGAGGCAGACGTACCTCAATGACCTCAGGAGAAGGGAAGAAGTCAGTGGAAAGACGGGGAAATCACCTCCACATGTAAATCTGGATCTTGCCTGTCAACAGATTATTCCTGGAAGAGAGTTAATTGATCAGAACGTGATGGAGGAGATGATAGAACCTTTCTGCAAAAAAAAAAAACTGGGTATGGAAGCTGTGTGTTGCAGGGAGACATTATGTCTAGACAGTGTGGTTGTGGGAAAAGAAAGACATTTTCGTAGCGATGTTGCGTTTATCTTAATTGAGCGTGAGTTACTTGCCCTTCAAAATGTTAACGGGATCCCCGGCGTACAGGAACTTATTGGTTATCATTTGCCATCCCGATCTATTGTATCGAACTACGGCGGCACGACACTGGCTAAATATGCCAAACGGAACGAAATAACACGTAATGTAAAGTGTGACGTAATGCTGTAGCTAGCGCGCACTCTTCTTATATATCAAAACGAAGGGTGAACCACGATGACGTCAACCAAGAAAACGTTTGCGTCCATGTCACAGGGGATGGGAAAGTATTGGTAACTTTGATAGATTTCGGTGTGGCGTGTTCCTGGGGTATACCGGAATATCAAAGTCGCATGAATTAAAGTTCAAAGGAGATCATGGGTAAATAGATGGCAGCCGAGGTTTTGGACGAATAGATGTGTTCCTTAAAAGGGGACGATTTCGGCTGCGCAATGATTCTCAGGAAGCTCATTAACTGAACTTTTCACCTGATGTAGAGGACTGGCTGGTTAGGGCCTCAGACAAGGAGCCCTTTATCCGCTCTGGCATGAACCGTATGGTTGACCTGGTTCAGAAGGAAATGAGCCAATTTGAAATAGTCCACCAGTCTAAAAGAAAATTGCCATTGGAGAGTGAATGCCATTGTAAAAAGAGAAAGGTCGATGAATGCCAACTTGAGTCAGGACAAAGGAAAAGAAAAATCACGATGGTGACGGAAAATCCACGTAACAGGAGAAAATGTGATCAATATCTTTCAGGATCCAAAAACTAATGGAGACCAGAGAGCATGAATGATTTTGTTGAAAGAGGTAAATGAGAAGAACGAACATATTGAAAAGTGTTCGACCGATTCCTTTACATCCAGCAGGTTCTCAGGCCAACCGTAAAGAAAGCTGGCTTTAAAATAACGAAAAGCCGGGGAAGCCTTATCGAGATCCTTAGAACAAGATAAGAAATTCAGGATTTCCTCAAGCTTGAATTCGACTGCCTCGTCCTCGTCCACAAGTTCATTATCCTCCTCGTCACCTCAGGCATTGACACAGCAAGTGTCAAATAGAAAATGGAAAGCAGAGGAAGCTTAGCTTGAATTTCAAGAAACAGCTAAACCAAAACAATTAATACGACTTTTCACCGACTGAAAAAAAGAGAAATAATTTTGAAGGGATTCACCCTTCCTCCTATTCCTCCCCAGAACTGCCAGTAATGGCAAAGGAGGCCCCTCGTAAAAAAGCGAAAGGCCAATAAAATCATTCTTGACCCTTCAAAACCAAGACCGACCTAGAGATATAAGAACGACTAAGACTGATAACCCCGAGTCCATCCTAACAGTTAGCAAGTGAGGTGAGGTTTGACAGATCAAAGTCAATAAAATTGGTTACTGAAAATATAATGGTAGGATTTTCTCTCCAGCTAGTTTATAATATACTGATCTTAGTATCTATTTTTGATGATGATATCTGTGTAGTATGTAGTTATAATGTTATCTATTTGGAAGTAAAACGCTTGTCTACGAATTAAAGTCAGCCTGATCCAGTTTTAACTATTCGGACCTAGACAGTCAAAGCCTTTGACGGTTATTAATATGTTCTGAATTATGTATCAGACAAAATCAGTGAAACTTGAAATTCTTTCTTTTGACCTTCAGTAAGATTATGAGTTTAGATCAAACTAATACCCGACACAAATATGGAATGCGCTGGAAATCAAGTCAAAGAATAGTTCTTGAAATTACCCCTGTTAACTCTGACTGGTACCGCTGGAGCCAGAGAACACTGCGAGAGACGGTATTTTTGGCTTTGTCTGTAAGAGGGGCTGCAGATGCTGCTACTTTTTTTCTCAGTAACTCTGGTGATGTTGCTACTTTGTTTCTTAGAATTAGCGGTAAAGCATAATAAATGTCTGCCCTTGAAAAAGTCTTATAAGTGAAGTTTCACAGATATTCTTGCTAATGTTCAGCAAAATAGCCTTCACAAGTAACAGCAAGACCTGCGCGCGTCGCCGTCACACCAGTATTGTTGTTGGTAATACGGACGATATATTTAGGTTATTGTCGGCTGCCAGGACCCGACAGTGACATAATAGCACTGGGATCTCCAGTGTGGTTCCATCGAGTGAATATTTTGTGGAGCCCTGTTTATACAATTGGTCTGCGTCAACAGGTTCTTACGCTACAAAGGACATTGACTCCGAAAGCATCGCATAACCCATTTGTCAAAAATGGTATGAAATTCAAATGCTTTCTATCTTGTATATTGAAAGTAAACGGAATTTCGAAAAGCGGCACAAGTCATAGTTGTTAATAACCCCCAACGAGTTGGCTTCACTTGTTCATGAGGATCAAAGTGTCACCATATTGTTTCTGACCAAGTTAGGTCATTTCGTCACCTAAGGCAGCTTTTCGTGCTTCCTGTAGGCAAGATATTTATCAGTGTAGAAAGGAAATGGAAAGCGGGTAGGTTTAGCTAGTTTTCATCATCAAGATAACTTTTACCTTAACAGAACAGATATCGGTGTTATGAGATAACGGATACAATAATTAATAATGTCGTAAATGATTAACGTAGCATCACAGAAGAGCGGAATAGGAGGCATCTGTCAGCGTATAACTGTCACCAGGAAGTGGAGAAGCCATAGCACTGGCGTTCTCTTGCGAGAGACAAATAGATGATGACTTATAAAAAGTTTAACAATAAAGAAGAAGGAAGTCTTTCTTCTGCCAGTTTTCAACTTCTTGCGTTGCTATTTCCCCGGCCTGTCAGTCCGGTAATAGCCATTCTCCGGAGATACTCGCTACATGATTCTGTTTCCATTGTGCAGCAGCTCAGAATATTCTATCCGGTTATAGTGTCATTACTGCAGTGCTGTTGGTAATGACTGCTCTGTCATCACTGTGGTTCAGCAGCTTATGTCAGTGCACCAGACTGTCGTGTTATTACTGTGGTGCAGCAGCTTATGAGAGTGTACGTGGATGCTGTGTCATTACTGTGGTGCAGGAGCTTATATCAGCGTACGTGGCTGTTGAGTCATTACTGTAGTGCAGAAGCTCATGACAGTGTACGTTGCTATTGTGTCATTACTGTGGTACAGCAGCTTTTATGCGTGGCTGTTCATTCATCACTGTGGCACAACAGGGTATGGCAATGTAAATGGCTACTGTGTCATCATTGTAGTACGGCAGCTTATTACAGCGTACGTTGTTGTTGTTGTTGTGGCATTATTGTGGTGCAGAAGCTTATGACAGTATACCTTGGGCATCTTTTTCATTACTGTCATTAATGTGGTCCTACTGCTTATGACAGTATACCCGGCTATATTCTCACTACTGTGGTGCAGCAGCTTATGACAGTGTACCATCCTGCTGCGTGTCATCGTGGCGACGTCATTTTTAACAGTGTACCAGGCTGTTCCTCTATCACTCTAGTGCTGCAGCTTAGCGTACCTAGCTGCTGCTTGGTGACTGTCATGGAACAACTAAGAAGAGCGCACTCGGCCGTTTTACAAGCAGCCTCAAACGGCTGTCAGTCTACTGTAACGGACAAGTGAGTATTTTAGGCAATTTTTATGTCATTGTTTATGGTTACCGAGGCTCTCACGGTGGACAATAACTGCTCCAGGACTCGCAAGTGAATTGAAATACCATACAAGGCCTGGCACATCACTCCACATGGTAAACATCTGGAATGTTCTGAGATGAAGAAAACCGAACCTAACCTAACCAAAAGATACAACACAAATACATACATCCCTTCCCCCCTCCCACTCAATCTACTGGGGATATGTAAATAAGGCACCAAAAACATTTTTCCAGATAGTTACTCACATGCATCAAAAAACTTGCACCATACGCTTGTACACACTTCAGTCTTCTATTCTATTTCAAACTATCCCTTGCCCTGTCCTACCTCTTCTTACTATCCTCTAACCATCCTATCTAAGAAAATGATTCTCATTGTTTAAACGATTATATATAATGATAAACACCTGTGTCAAGAAGATAGCTCCTCATCCTGTCGCTTTAATTTGATAGTACTCTACGATTCTCTTCTTTATTGAGCTTCATCATATAACTTCATTCAGTACTTACAGGAATTACTTTCACAATAGTCATGTCTTTCATCTGATAACACACATATACTACGTTTTACACTGATGCCTTAATGTAAGTAAATGCGTAATTTCTGCATTACTTTCCTCCTCCTTGGATAACAGTGACTAAAGCGAGCAGATAATTGATGCCACATTATTTCCCCAGAAAGTTTTTGTTGTTGTGACGTACGGTAAACTGGACAGCACAGAAATTAGTCAACATGGTATGTAATATTCCGGTAACATTTTTCATATCCACCATCATCGTATTACTTATTTTCCGTCGCGTCGTTACTTTACGTCATGAAGTTCGAGGTGACAGCACCGACCACATGGTCACCGGACGCTATAGTTCAAACACCTCAGCGTCACCTGATGATTGCGTGGAGAGCACCGCATACGAGGCACTTCTATGACCACGTAATCACCTCACACTGAGGCAAGGTAGGTTCCTACAATCGTAATTTGGAGCAATTCTTGAATCGACAAATCTGATCAAATTTGTATCTAGCAAAGGAAAGGAAACTAAGAAAGAACGTCATTCATAACAGCACAGTTATACAAACGAGTTTACACACAAAAAAAAGTGATTAAAGAAATGGAGAAATTAGATTCAAGTGATAAAACCACCGGTCGCTGGCACGGCAGTTGTGTTGGTTCAGTGGTCTGTTTAGAGAAGACACCGTCTGAGGGATAAATGATAGACTTCGAGCTGTAGGATTTCATATACTCCGCGACATGCTAATGATACTGGCCGCCTGTTTAAGTTCGTTTCACACTGACTGTGAGAGAATCGCTCTCTCTTTAGACCATGATGCAACGTAAACTAAGTCAAGCATGATCTACAAGCATAGAAAAAAACTATCTAGTTGAAAAATTTCCTGTTGCTTATTATGTTTCAAGCCTGAAGCTCTTAGTCACTCTAGACTTCACCACTAACGTGGAGAAGCTGTCATTCCTCCCACGTTTTAATGGTGCCCCCATTTCTTAAACACAAATTCCGTATCAAAGTGTATCTAATATATTGGAATTCCTCCGTTCTCATGTCTGGTAAACACTTTGTCTACATAATACCAGTAACTGGATTTCTTAGCAAGGTATTTATCATCACGGTTTGGTGATCGGTAAAATCGGCTTTTAGGTTTTCATTCAATAAAACCAGTAAAAGGTTTCCTCGCAATCAAATGCCTGAATATCAAACAAAACAGAGGGAGAGATCATTCCGAGTGAAAGGTAGCGACGAAGACTGTAATCAAGAGCCAGGAATCTATTCTAAACCAGCTTCGACAACATCTTCCCGAAGTCGTTGTCGAAACTAGAATGACTTCCCAGCTTTGGCTTTCAGTTTCCGTTGCTTCTTTTTTCCTCAATGATCAGTCTGAATAACACCGTGGGAAACATAGAATTTTATGGGAAAGAAGATCAATGAACAAACTTTCTGTCATTGATATCATATCTTTCGATCTATCCCTTTAGGCACAGAGTAGCATTATCAGTAACGACTGGTCTCTCCTGAACGCCAGAGATCATTATAATTTTAACCCACTATGTACTGGAATAATTATCCCCACCATATTTTTAGGCAATGTACCACCGAAAGGGAGGGTGATTACGCTATTGTGAACAAGAAATGCAAATCACTGAAATGTATATGCACGCTAATTAGCGCTATGACCCACGCACATAATCATCAAATAACTACGGAGCTTTATGGGTCAAATTAACCTATATTTTGCAAAACTGTAAAAATAACTATATCCGTAATTTTATTGTACTATTCTATATATGACACACAAACAGGGAAATCAAAATTCAGTGCAGTAAAGAGGGTTCAAAAGTGTTATATTTATATCTGAAGGGTCACCCTATCTTCCATGAACGCATTGTGAATCACCAGCTCCATTGATTAATGTCTGGCTTGATTTCCTTCATACGGGCACTGCTATTGCCGATCTACGTATGAACCAACCTTACCACTGCTTGATATTTCTCGTCTCTGCTTTAGTCTTATGAGTGTTCATCTTTGATCATTCTCTATAACATCGCTTAAATATTATCAATCATCCCACTATGCAGTTTTCTCTTTATCACTCAGCCACAGATATATCGGTTGGCTGTGTGTGTGGTTGTGTGTGTGTGTGTGTGTGTGTGTGTGTGTGTGTGTGTGTGTGTGTGTGTGTGTGTTTGGTTTTTGTGTATATATTAGTAGAGAGAGTGAAACGGATGGATTTATCCTGACTAGTCTATACAGATTCTGGCACTTTCTAGAGAACCAGAATTTATAGTCAGAGCTGTAATAAAACCTATCCTAATCTACTCACCTATACCAACGTTCTTCGCCTCCTAATGATGTATGCTGAAGTTCCAGAGGATACAAAATAAGGCTCCAAGATTCGTCAAATGAAAAAGACCTCTACACTGACAACACCGTCGGACAGAACGAACGATTAAACCAGTCCGTTCATACCAAAGAGAAGCAACCCAGTAAGTATGACAGAACTTGAAAAGATCGATGATACAAGCAAGAGACAAATCCGAGATCTGGACAACAGTATAAACATGGAACATTCTTGGTTACCCCGAAGCCTCAGACCACTCAGGGAAGATCCAGTCATCCATCGATGTTTAACTTGGTGGATCTCCTTTAAAGAGCCAAAATATACAACATAAATAAATTCACATCCCACATTCTGCCAGGAGTCTACGAATAAGGCACCAGGAACACGCTTCGAGAAAATCACCCACATTTATAAAAAGAAAGAAAACACCACACAACTGTATACACTTCCTTCTTGTTTTCCATAAACTATCCCTTCCCCTTTCCACCTCGTCTCCCTCTCCTCTAACCATCCTGCCAAAAAAAAAAAAAAGAAATGGATGAGTGTGTGTTTTGAACACATCACTTTATGTATATACAAACATTCTGATTACCGTCAGGCCACACACACTCACGATGCCCCTGATCCTCCTAGAGTAGATATATAATGAATAAAGATAAGAATTCTACACGACAGTTCCCCACTACTGGCCTCTGAGCTCTTCACCAACATCCAGCGGAACCATGTGCAGAGTTTCCGCTCAAGGGAGAAATTCATGCGTATGTAAAGAGCCGGAATAATAGTTCCGCTTGAGCTGAGCCGAAGTTTGTATATTCCGCAGGGTCGGGACATGTGGGCCGAACTGCCTCATCATACAACTCTTGAACTTGAGAATTAATTACACCTCGCCATTTTCCAAGGGTCGGCAAGCGAGAGGGTGAAGTTCCTGATTGATTGTTTCGGAAGTTTAGTAAATGAGGCTAATCACGTGTCACCTTACTGTGACTCGGGGAAATTCTGCCAGTTTGAAAATAATCTGCTGGGAAAAAAAAAAGAAAAGAAATGTATAGAAAGATTACAGTCCCTCCAAACAATCATTACTGTCATCAGTTCGTCTCCGGTTCCGATTTTCTTTACTCTCTCCACCAGCAAAGTGTAGGACTGTCCAGTATAGCTGTGCTTACCTACATCAAGGTTCATGGTCAATGATTATCAAGAATCTACGCAATTTATCCGCCGAGGCTTGTTATTCTCCGATATGAGCTCACATCCTATACGTACGCTAATTCAGTGACTATTTCCCTTCTACCACTGATCTCACTTTATTCATTTTTCTGCATGTGTCTGACTGCAGATGAAATCTCTTCGTTACTAAGGTGAAGTACCGCTCAACGCTGCCTCCATCTGCTCTCCTCTCTATACTTGCCCCCTTCATATAGCTATTCACTCCCCCTTCCACTTCCATATTCAGTTATGAGAGATAAAGCCAATTAATTATGCTGACACATGAAAGAGCATATCCCTCTCCAAGTAATGACACGCTGTACTTACAGGCGCGTCTCTGAAGTCTTCAGTAAACGGGTATCGATGTATATTGATTAGCACATTAACAAAATCCTGTGATGGTCTTGTGCTTATCTCGCGCGGACATACATATCCGTATGCGAAAGGTTGATAGGGTAGCGAGCCTAGCCCAGGACACTGCGCAACCCTGCCTTAGGCGCGTTTGTGGGGCTGGAGCTGTGGACTTCAGTCGTGAGAAGTCATTGGCATAAAAGACGCATTTTTATGTGCACTTTATCCATCCCACATAATTGGGAACGGAGCTGGTGTCACGGTTAGCGTTGCTGACCAAGACGCATTTACGGGACTATCCTTAGTCGAGCCCGCTTTAGTTCGAGTCATGAGAAACGGCAGTCGGTTCATAACCAAGCCAACTTTTCAGCCTCCTCTAGGGGTTGGTCGATGGAATAGGAACCTGGCTTAGGTTAGGATATA
>JAYMFT010097106.1:0-13863 GCA_038088735.1 Panulirus argus | reverse complement strand
TCTTTATACAAAATATATATATATATATATATATATATATATATATATATATATATATATATATCATAGAGAACCAGCCACTTGCACCGGGCGGGATCACAGGTCATGGAGTGTGGTGACGAGAGTATGCCTGTGTGTGGTGAGGTTAGGACAATTTAGGAATAAGCGTTCAGTGTCTTCAGTGTGGAAGTTGAGTCTTTGGCGTGAGGGTTCTTGTGACATGTTGAACTGGTGTTTGTGATGTAGAAATGGTTACTATCCAAAGCAAAAAAAAGTATAACTCGTATGTTCCTGAGGGATCGCAGTTTCAGATGGGAATATGTGTGGTGGGATAAGAGTTGTTTAGTGCTTGTGGGGTCATTTTGGTTTTTATAAGTTTTATCATTGTTCTGTTTGCTAGGGGTTAAAGGATCTGTAAGTATAAGTTGTTAAAATGGGAGACCGGGATAATCCATTTATTTCCGTTTGGGAGTTGGTGGTTAGTTATGGGGTAGTTTAGATGAGAGAGATCTAGTGATGTTAGAAAAGAATTGAGTGCCGAGCATAATGAGTTGGTAGGAGCATCAGTGACTTTTTGTGAAGATGCAAAATGCTTGTGGTTGCTAGGCAGCCGGTGATCGTTCTCGGAAACGTGGAAGATAAACACACATATGGGACTGTGAGTACTATTTTTGTGGTGCAGGGAGAGAACTTTACACTCGTGTTGGTCTGTCTATTAACCTTGTATATATGAACCATGTCTTTACTCCCATCGCTTGGTATGTGTGTGTGTGTGTGTGTGTGTGTTTGTTACTTTTCCTAGGAAGACCACAAACATATATTTTCCGTCTGTCTTCACCGTGAGCCCGTTGAGTCCGGGTGACCCCAGAGATCGCTGGCCAAAAGATGATGGGAAAAAATGCAATTACTTGAAAGCATTCTGTTGTCTCTCCTAAGAAGCTCCGCCGTCCGTTTTGCTGGTCCATTTAACCTGAATCTCCTGAGGATGAGGTTGGTAGAGCGGCAGTCGTTAAGCTGTTTTCATTCAAGAGTGTGTGTGTGTGTTTTGTGTGGGGTCGTAAGTAACAACCTTTGTTAAAAGTGTTCCTTAATGTCTCTCGTTAATGTTACGTGATTTGTTGTATGTTTCAACGTCTGGTGAGTGCGGGTGGCTTGGCTTGGCCTGCGGTTTAACAAGAGTTGGTCTTTTAGGGTTTATGTGTCAAACACGACCTGCGTTTTATCCTTCAAGCTGAAGAGGTTTGCGGTGCGCCACGGCAGCTAAGCTGTACCTGAATAAATTACCACTTCCGTAGACTAGTTAAGCTGTGTCAGCTTAACATCATGTGTTCTTAAGTGGATTTTCTTTTTTCTTACATACATATCATTTTCTTGTCAATTTTTGCTGGTATCTTGCTATTAAGATTTTCTCCAATACTTTAATCTTGACTGATTTATATCTTATTCCTACGCGAACAGTTGCTGTAGGATATTGTGATAAAAAGTCTCCAAGGATATATATATATATGCGCAACGAAAACGTAGAAAACGAGACATTCCGTTTTCTTCGCTCCGTAAGCTGATAGGGACCAAAATGCAATTTGTTCCTATTGTGTCGTCCTCCGCCAGTGTTTGTTCATGACGTCATGGGCGTGGGTGTACCCGACCTGCAGGTCTTCCTGGAGTCAATTCTTGGACCTGAAGCTCATCTTATCAAAATATTTTCGATGGTGTCTCTTGTAAATGATGGAGTACAAGGAAAACGAGTCGGATAAGCCTCAAAGCTGTACATGTACGCTATTTTTGGGGTAATCGTCTGAGTTCGATGGGAATGAACACTGAGATATGAGAGTCATGTTATAAACATTTCTAGTCACCTTTTTGTGAAGAATGGAAGATTGTGATGTGATCAGGTCACCCTTTACTCTTCTCTCTATCGTGATGGACAAATATAAGGCTTATATTTATAACTTTTCCTTGTAACTCAAGATATCTTATTTCTGGTACGATCTTTGTTGCTCCTCCTCTGGACCTTCTCTATTATAGCCCTTTACGTACAGGTGCAAGTGACTGACTGTCTGCTAGACGAGGTGTTTGGTCTGATACCGCTGTAGTGCCTGGGTTGGATGAGTGCTGATCCCTCGCCCGCAAACGGTTTTCCCTTCATTTAAATGCACCGTAGGGCCCCCGTGACTCACTTATTGCAAAGATTATAATCCTTATTAGCCTTGTTGGAATAAGAATGATAGACTGAAATACAGATATCATTTTAATTCATTTATTCTAGTGTGTTCTGTGCTCAAGCATTTGTTATTCTACTTTCATGTTATTTATAGTTTTGTTGGAACTCTGACCACTCGTCTTGGTTATCCGAAATTCAAAAGATTCCGTTTGTCCAAATACCGTATATATCCAGTTATCGAAATAAGACATGGTTTGGTTTTCATTGAGATCAGGCATCCCGGATAAGAGGTAATATGTATGATACCCAAATATATTATTGCGATCACTCGGAAGTGAATTCACACATTATATATAACAGTTTTGCTTATCTGAACACGAGGCCATCTCGGTATCCGGAATCATTCCGGTTATCTAAAATCTGAAGGATTTTGTGAGAGTTCACAGCACATGAAAACACGAGGAAATGCCGGTTAACAGAAGACCTGATGGTCTGAGATGAGATTATCTACTGAAAGACAGTATTTGTATCTTAAATTCTTGATTTGTATAGATGGATGAAGGACAGTAAAGCAAAAGACTTCCTTTCACTCGCCCACCTCTCCCTCCGGCTCAACAGCCGGCATGAAAATAGCTGTGAAGGAACGCCATGTAGTGTGTGGTCATCTGAGAACGTCTGCGCGTAAGGAGAAAAGTCATACAGGTTTGTGTTGGTCTGTATGAACATCTCGTCCTCACCTGAAGCTTTCCAGGCTAAAGCTTTTTCTGACCTCCAACACCAGACCATTTCAGGACCGTAGATTGGTGCCGTATGAAGTTCATATTACCTTTGTAAATATAAGAATGTCTTTAGTCTTACAAAATTTATTCTTTTGTTATCTAGTTATGAAATACGTATACAAAAACAGTAATTGAAATGAGTTTCCTAGTTTTAATCGTCTGTTAAGATGGGTGATTTGAAAGCTGCATGTACCCGGTCCACCCCTTGGAACTGGGAATGGAGATAATGATGATAAATAGATAGATAGATAGATAGATAGATAGATAGATAGATAGACAGGTAGCTAGATAGATAGACAGATAGATAAATAGATAGCATCTTACCCGTATAAAACTAGCCATACATAGCCTGCATCTGACCGTAAAATGATATGAACGTTTGTAAATTATCTTCTCTTTGGTTGTTTAAACCCCACGATAAAATACCTTCACCCTTTCAGCCTCATCGCCTGCAGGTATTTCCTGATCTGTGTTTCAAACAGTTTCATTCCGAAGTCTGAAACGGGCGAAACTTTTGTACATTAGTTCGATTACTCCCTCTGGCAGAGCGGGGTGGGGGTCCCTGATCCAATTAATGGTAAAAAGTTTTGGAGAGCTGGGTTTTGACTGGCCCAGCCAGCCCAATTGCTTTGATGGTGTTAAGGGATGAACCCAAGCGCCAGGAGAAGAGTTGATTAAGTTAATCCCAGGGAAGAAGGGATCTGGTGTAATCTTAGTGGAATTGATTAGAGTTTTAATCTCGGCAGTCTATTAATAGAAGATGGGCTTTTAATCCTGTTTGTCTATTAATTAATTGGGGGGAGATGCTATGTAATCTGGTAACACCTGGGAATTTATCCATCTGTAAAAACATAGGTTGGTATCAATGAACAGGTGAACACTGGGATTAGATACTGTTGAACTTGGGAAGATGTGGGTCCGGAGTGAACAGACAGGGAGGATGTGGGTTGCAGTGAGGTAACAGACACAGACGGGAATCTGTGCTAACAGTGAATCGTGTGAATGATATCGAATCAGGGTATTGGCGAGGGGTACTTAACCTGGCTACACAGCTCTTGCTAAGTATTTCTGGTGTCTGGAAATGGGAGTAATTGGGAAATGTGCTTATTGTAGGTGTTTGCAATGCTGAATGAACTGTTTTAACAATAATTTCTCTTTTCTTTCAGGTGAGTACCGTCCGGAGGTTTGATGAGTGTTTAGATGTCCTCATTAAGATACACTACAGTCTTGGTAAGATACACACAACCAGCCGTATTGGATCAACCTTGCAGTAAGATTCCTCTTTCACAGTATTGGATTTACGTTCGTATTAAGATTATGTGGCTAGACTCGTTGGTGAATCTTCAGTGACAGTAAGATTCTTAGGTACATTAAATATTTTATCTTAGTATTATTTTTGTTCATTGTTAATCTGCGTAGACATTCCTTCAGCGAACGTATCGGGGCAACCAGTCTTTGTGCAAAGAAGATGGTAGGCTGGATTATGCGAACTTTCAAGACGAGGGAAGCAAAAATCATGAATGGCATTGTCCGGTTCGTTTACACCCGAATGAGACTAGAGCACTGTATACTGACACCCCATCTGAAGTCGGACGAAACAAATGGATTAGAAAACTATGCAGATAACCACATCCCGCGATGTGTCAGACATCAAAACTGTTGTGAACGACTGACAGCATTCTGACTTTGCTCTCAAAACCACAAACGTGAGCTATTTCGATGTAATTTACTGACAGGCCTCGTCCCCGAACTCCGAGTAAATGTACTTTTTTTTCTCAGAGCTGTAATGATTGGACGAGTGCAGCACACCATCACTAGTTACATAAGACGCTCTTAGTCTGTAAGTACGGTAAGATAAGACTGAGTCAACGCCTCGGGCTGCAAGACTTCATTAAAGTAATGCCAGTAGTTATCAGAACGATGATCAATTCCTCCGTGTAAAAACCCAGTAATGCGTAAGAGAAGACATTTGCTAAGTGCACCTAATTAACCGGACTGCATTATCAACGTAGACCCGGAGGCTGCGACCACAGACAACCTGAATGATCAGTCTGGTCACAGCTCAAGACGTGCGACTTAGCAACGGAGTGGCCACTATCATTGTGAGGTATGTAGGTGTTTTTCCTGCCGTCCACAACAGCAACAGTCCACTCCCGGTAAAATTACCCCCACCAACCGTGTTGGCGGCCAATTGTTACTTATTACCACTCACAGCGCGTGTTTACCTCCCAGTACTAATTACCGATGGTAGCTTCTGCTTACTACTTTCGAGCGCACAGTTCCATCGTGATAACAAGTACCAAGTGAAGGTCGGAGGGGTATCATCCAGTGTGGAATCTTAACCTCTGGCGAACACTGACCAATGGGGGCTTTTGTTTACCCTCTTGGCTAACCAATCAGGGCATGGGCTTCAGGAGCGTGGGTGCTTGGATTCTTGTTGCTAGTCTCCATAACTCTCGCTGGGATAAGAGAAGGTACGAGTTGAACTTAGCGATGACGAAGAACTGCGGGAGCGAGTGTTCACAAAATAGGGGCCTCGCCCACGTGATGCATGGTAGATATGCCGCTACTGACAGAGGCGGGGCCCAGGTGCACCTACTGCTCCGGCTAAAGGCGGGAGGAGCCGCCTTGATACACATCACCTGGCGCTCTCAGGCTGCTGGGAGGCGGTGGCCACATGAGCCGCAGCTTAGGGCTGAGGACTGGGGCTTAATGAGCTAGGACTTGTGAGGACTAGACGAGTATGGGCTGGGGGCTTAATGAGCTAGGACTTGCGGGGGCTGGACAAGGTGGATCTGGGACTGAATGAGGTAGGACTTGTGAGTGATAGGCGAGTTGGAGCTCAAGGAGTCGGGACTGGATGAGGGGTGGAACAGACAAAAGCTGAGAGAGGTTGGACCACTTTAGACACTGGGGGAGGCTGGACCAATCCGTGGCGAGTGTTCCTGGGACCAGAGACAGGGTTGGGACCGGAAGAGTTGGGACTGAAGACCCCCCCCCCCCTCAGAAACTGGGAAAGTCTGTAAAGTGTGTGACCGTGGAAGTATCAGCTGTGTTGCAGAAGGACCAAAGACCCCAGTAAAACCTGGAGGAGCTTAACTGGTACCTTAACTGGTACCAGATGATTAATTTAGTGTCCTCACGAACCTTCCTGGACCTTTGCCAGTGGAACAGTGGCTGGTACTAGATGACTGGTTTACAGTCTTCACCAACCGTCGTGAGTCGTCTGTAGTTGAGTCCTTCGTGTCATTAGGACGCGACTGGTTGGAGGTGAATGATTTAGTGTGTCCAGCTAAGTGTGGTGAAGGAAGCTCATACGAGTGTTTACAGACGGTCACTGTGGATGTTCATGTGTGGTCAGGCGTGGTGTGGGAGGCTTCCAGCTGTATAAACCGCCTGTGGGTCCCTCCGTTTCCTGTGTCGCGAATACCGTGTTCGTCCAGTAGCGTCGTGGTTGAGAGAGAGAGAGAGAGATAGGGAAAAAGAGAGAGAGAAGGAGAGAGGGGACGATTGGGCTTGGCTTATTGAATATGTATTTTCCTCGTCTCCACAAAACAGAACTGCTGAATATGTATCGCTGTGAGGAATTTACAGGTCCTCTCCGACAAGTTACTCCGGAAAATTAATGCAGTTTGCAAACTTTTGCCTTCAGGACGCCGTGGGCGACTTCCGAAGCCCTCAGCATTGGGGTATTATTTATCTTTCATTTTCGAATTTCCACCCCCCGTCCTCCCGATGGCTGCGTTGTGCTAGGCTGGGCTGGGCTGACACACGAATGTGGAAAGGTTTAGTTTGTGCAAGGCTCGTACTCGTCGGTGTTGGACACTGTGTTGAATTTCCCCCTCGCAGATCCTTGAGGAGTGTTGACCATTGCGGCCCCAAACGTGCCACACTCGCTATCGTAGAAGAGGGCTTGAGGTGTGCTGCTGACAGGCCGGGTCATTTTGCCGTTTGTGGCGTTAGGCTGGCAGAGGACGCGGATGTATTGCCTGTGTGTGTGTTTTTTTCTGTATTTGTCTGCCATAACGTGGATAGGGAAAGGTAGGCGAAGGGTGTGAGTGTCTCCTTGTATGTGCACGTGACGGTGCTGTATGGGTTCACGTGGTCTGTGGATCACGGTTAGTTTTGATGAAATTAAGCCCCTTGAGCAGGGATGGTGCCACCCCTGAGGACGACGCTACGACCCTAGAGTAGGACGGTGCCACCCTTGGGAACGACGGTACGACCCTTGACTCGGGCGGTACGACCCTTGAGCACAACGATACGACCTTTCTGTATAGCGTTATGACCGTTACGTGTGACGGCGTGATCTTTAATCCAACTCTTAAGAGCCATGCCGTGCCATCATACCCAAGAGTCGTACTGTCGTCCCCAAGGGTCGTACCGTCGTGATCAAGGGTCGTACCGTCGTCCCCAAGGGTCGTACCCTGATGCTCAAGGAGTTTTCTTAATTCCGTATTCTGTGACTGCTCGGTAAGGGTTCAGTGATAACCTGCTTAATGAAGTTGCTTCTCTCTGAGTGATGGACGCCTTGTATATGTTAATTTGGTTGTATGTTGATCAGATTTAACACTGTGGTTCCTTTTTTGCTGATGGTCGCCTCGGATGGGGGGAAGATAGAGCCACAACACACATATTTCATGAGGTTCACATTTATTGTGGCTGCTTCACACTCTACCGTCCCTCAACTTGGCCGCATCAGATCCGACTTTGATCAGCCTGAGTATTTCTTCCTGTCTTAATTATCACGATGCCCAGAAGTCTAATTAAGATATATCGAACAAGCTATTTTGAAACTCGGTATATCAAAATGATTTAAGAAACACAACGGATGAAAGGCTTTGCTCTTGGCCTGATGTATGTAAAGTATTCTACCCCCACAGTTGGGTCTGGGACCTTACTTAACCTTACGTATATACACCGTACGATAGTTTCGGGTCCATTTCCAATACTGCATAGGACTCGGGAAGGTCATGCAAGGATTTGGAGTTTCAGAATGATATTGTGTTGGCCTCAAGAGGTGTGATTGTGTGTCTGGTGTGCCTCTGTGGCTTGCCTGAAGACGTAGCTCTGCGTGGGAGTAATAGATCTGCCTGTGGGATGTTAATTGTGCATAGGAGTAGTTGGCTGTGCTTGACAGGTGCTGACCTTACTTGACAGGGGCTGCAGCATCTTACCTGACAGATGCTGACCTTACTTGACCGATGAGGGCGTGTTTGACAATTGCTGGTCTTGCTTGACTGGTACTGGCTTACTTGACAAGTGCTTTCCTTGTTTGATAAATGCCGACCTTGCTTGACAGGTGCAGACCTTTGCTTCAGAGGGACAGACCTCTGCGTGACTGGCTGACTTTACTTGACAGGGGTTGTTGGCCTTGCTTGACGGGCACCACACATCAGCCTTTCCATGAACATTCCTGACAATAGTTTTACTAATACATTCGTCAGCAAAATTCCAATAAAAGTGAGTGACAACACTTTATAGACTTTTACCAGTTAACTCCTACAACTGTGTGGGCGAGCTGGATAGCATATCACTATCTGCAATGTTTCTAGTGCATGATGCAAGCACTGGGGACGAGAGTGTTAGGTGCAAAAGAATTTGAGCACGACGGTACGCCCCTCGAGCACCACGGTACGGCCCTTGAGCGCGACGGCACTGCCCTTGAGCACGGCGTCAAGGCTTTTGGGGTATGCTGACAGAATCCAGTGATCTAGGTTAAGGCTTAACTGGGCTCACGCGACTGTAAACAAGATGCTTAATCAAACAAGTGGAGTTATATCAACCTTCTCTTAGAGAGACCAACGACTGAAAACTGAGAACGATATCAATATTACTTAACCACACAAGGAACGCATTTCTCAACAGGTTTTTTTTTTTTTTTTTTTCGTTCTTATATTTGAGTCTGACGTCAGCCCTCACACCGAGGTAAAGTTTAAAATTAGGTCTTATGAACCTGAAGTAAATTATGGCCAGGTATACATACCTCGTCTCCCGCGCCCCATGATCAGCCTATCCATCCTCTTGTTCTTGTGGTTTTTGTTCTGCTTCTTTCTTCCCATCTCCTCTTCTCTCTCCCATTCGTCGTCTTCTCCCACGCTTTCTTGTTACTGCTTTTCTACCTTCTGCCATTCTTCCTATCTCTCCTTTTTTTCCCTTCCATTTCCGTTGTCCTAACTGTTCACTCATGTTCGCTCCTCCTTCTATTCCTGTTCTTTACCTATCTATTCCTTCCCATCCTCCTCTCAAGTGCTACTTCCATTTCTCTCCCTCCTCCTCCCACTCCCTCCCTCTCCCTTCCATTCCCTCCTCCTCCTCCAGTGGTAGCGTTACTCTCCAGTGTCCACCGGGGGGTGGTTACTGTCACCGCTGGTATTAGGTTACCTGTGGACGGTAAGGTCTTGGGGGAACAGGGCAGGTGGGTGTCGGCAGCGACCCCGCCGGGCCTGCTAATGAGTCCCAGACCCGACAGGTCGAGCTGGTCTACCTGGAGCTTATGAGACCCGTGGAGGGAGGCTGTAACCCCCCCGGGCTAAAAGGTAATGGGGGAATTGGAACTCAAATTGGTTTAGGCTGAGGATTTGTTAGGAATCTCTTAAGGCAAGGACGAGATGGCAGGAGAGGACAGTGCTTAAGGTCTATCCCAGTGAACGGTATGGTGTAGACTGAGGGCTTTCTTAAGAGTGTCTTAATTTGGCAGGAACTGGATAGTATGAGGAGGATAGTGCTTAGTGGATGGGGCTGTTGTACTGGTTTAGGCTGAGATTGGATAGGAGTATCGTAGGAACTGAATAGAAGGAGAGGACGGTGCTGGGAGATGGGTAGATGAGTGAACGGGGCAATGTTTTGCGAAGGAGATTATAAAAAGTAGTTTGAGGTGTAGGATGAAGGTCAGATATGGAAATTATGGTGCTTAAGGATGGGCCTGGGAGATGGGGCGGATAATGAAGGGGAGGATGATATTACACTGTGTATACCTCATCATACGGGGGGTAAGGTAAGGGGTGCACTTTAGAATTCCGAATTCTCCCGACGTGGGAGGGAATAAAGAATGATGATGTAGGGTGTCCTGAGGACGGGTAGAAAGTTGTGAGTTACTGTGTATCAGCTGGTGGAGAGAAAGGGAACCCAGTAGTAGTGAAGTTCAGCGTTTAACGAATCCTTAAGTTTTAGGAATGTGGTACTGGAAAGAAGGGTCCATCCTGAGTCCCTCGGGACTTAAGGTTTTAGAGTGTATAGATATCATTTCTGATTTCTGCAATAATCATTACCGTTAAAATAAAAAAGAATATCAAAAGCTTAAAGACAATTCATGTCGCATCCTCTGAATTTTGCACTGTCAAAGAAAAAAGTAAGGGAGACGGGAAGGTCGGGTTGTATCCAGATTTTGAAGAGTTGTGTAGAGAGAAAAGGAGAGTTTGCGTTGGAGAAGAGCCTCAGGAAGGACGCCGTGTGGGGCAACCTTGAGTCGTCCTCCTCCAGAGCTTATGATGTTTGTGATGAAACTGAAGAAGGAGACGGCAGTGTGTGGCGGCTGTCGCACTCATGTCCCCCTACGTCCGTACTTGGCCAGCGTGTGGGACGCCACCATCTTGTTAAGCTCAAGGTAATGTCCGCTGTTGTTCCTGGCTGGGACGGATAAGCCATCTAGACTGCGGCGTTCCTCACCTGTAGTGGCGGCAGGTGCCACCCCTGCAGGAGATGCGCGCCTGTAGGAGGTGGACTAAGGGTTATCACAGAGGATTCTTGTGTGGGGGGGGGAGGAGGGGTTTAGTTACCATAGAACCTCCGGGTACGGGGGAGTTATCACAGGAGCTCCGTGTGGAGGACGTTATCATCATCGAAGTTCTGTGGAGGGAAGTTATCACAATGCTATCCTCTTCCTTGGGTAAGGTAGCATAAGAAGTTCATCTTCTGTGAGCGAGATAGGAGACGAGCTCCGTCTTCTGTGAGTAGGATGACACAAAGAGTTCGTCTCCTGTGGGTAAATTAAGAGTATGGTTCGTCCTCTGCGAGCAGACTTGCATAAGGATTCCATCTTTTATGGATAAGTTACGAAAACATCTTCACTTTCTGTGGGTTTTGCTGTCCTGTCGCTTATAGGAGGAGGTCCGGCTTCTGTGGTACCGTTGTCTCACTTTCTGTGAGGTAGGTTGACGCCGGTGGTGCTCCAACAGTAAGGAGGATCCTGGCCGGGCTGTTGGGGGGGGGGGGCTAGGAGGGTTCGGGCCTGGCGTCGTTGAGCTGATGGGGCCCCAGGAGGGTCCTGGCCAGGCTGGTGGGGCCCCTGGAGGAGGGACGTAAATGTTGTGTGTGGCGAGGAGAGGATTCGTGATAGGACGGCGCACTTGTCTCTCCTGCCAAGTATTGTTCATTGCTCCCGATACGGTCTGTGTGACGACCCCTGAGCACGTTACTGCGACCCTCGAGCACGACGGTACGACCCTCAAGCACGACGGTACGACCTTTGTATATGACGACCGGACCTTTGGCTTGACCTTTAAGGGACGCTAATGCTCTTTACGGCAAATGTTTTGTATACCAAGAGACGTCGCATTTCACTCCCATTTCAGTCTGTGTGTTTCTCGACATACCCTCTGCTCCCCCCCCCCCTTCTCCCCCCCACCTACTTCTCCCCGCCCCTTCCCCTCCTCCTGTCCCTCAAATTAAAAAAAAAGTAGAATAAAAAAAAATGTAAAAGATTAATCACTTGAGACTTTAACTACGCACAAAATACTTCGTGTATGAGCAATATCAAAAGTTTCTTTTGTATCTATTAGTGAAGCATTTTCATACGTTCTCAGTATATTTGAATTTGTTTGTCGTACTGATCACACACACACACACACACACACACACAGTTGTTTTCATAAACATTCCTACCCTAGTTTATATATATATATATATATATATATATATATATATATATATATATATATATATATATATATATATGGTATGAAATCTGGCTTAATAAATTGTAGTTGTCCAGAGCCATTTAATCCAAGAAAATCCACACCCAGCTGCTGCCCCGCTCGCGTCAGGGATCAGCTTTTGGGCCAGAGTGAGAAACAATGGAAATATCATCCCAGGAACAGTATAGCTGACCCCCGGCACATGGAGACACGAGCTGCTGCTGCTGCTGCCTCCAGCGTTGAGTGTATTCCTTCCTCCACCCTGACTTATCATTCATGGTCATCGTAACTCCAACTCTTGTGTGGTTAGGATTTAACAGTTTACGTTACCGGTTTAACAGCTTCCAGGTGTTTCTTCTTTGGCCGTATTTTTTGTCTCCAACATATACGTATCCTAGTTACAGATCGGCCATTTAACGATCAGCGAACGACAAATTTAAAAAGCATCATGAATATACGTAATATTTAAAGAAATAATATTTGTCGTGGAAACTTTATAAGCACAAGGAGCTAAATTTTTATGTTCACGCTTTCATAGTGTGGCAAACTTATTCTCTTACTTGTATTAAGATGTCCCGACGTTCCCTTTACAACAGCAGGGGTAATTCGTTAAAATATGTTATTTTGTTGAATGTCTCACATTACAGATTACCACGCATTTCCTACAACGAAAACGGAGAAACTTTCATCACAGAGCGGGAATAAATATCGCATTTAACGTCTGAAAAGGCGTTATTGGTATAATAGTAACGTCAATGTTTAGTGTTATGTGTGAATACCAGATAGTTAGTAAGGTTATTAATTTAAAATTCTGAATTCTGAAATAAGAGTGTTTCATATTTAAAATTCTAAGTAATTTTTTTACTCGAGTTTTTAAATATACTAAGCTGCTCCAAAATTTTTAAGTAAAGCCTATGACGTTAGTCATGATGAGGGTGGGAGGGAAGGTTGGGTGAAGGTTGAGAAAGATGACGTAGATACTGATGATGGAAGTTGTAGTTGAACGGAGGAAGGACGGAGTGAGGGAAAATTGTTTACCTTAGAACCTGTTGGTGCGGGTGGCTTCAGTCCACCGCTGACATCAACAAGAGGACGTGAATGCCTTCCTGCAACCCAGTCACATGATCACTGAATATGTTAAGGGGGAACTCTTCACTGGTGTCTGCGTGAGAACATGTGATAAATACACTGTATCACCAAATGTCATTTATTCTCAGATTATTTGTGCTGTAATTATCTAGTCTTGTAGCCATATTGTTCTTTGTTGTGGCTGTCAGATGTATTACGGTTCTTGCTCTTATGTGTATAGTTAACCCCTGGGCATGACTGTACGAGCCATGGGAATTATTACTAGGCTTCTGACGTTGCCTATTAGGTCGTACCTTGGCCGTCGTGCCCAACAGCTGCTCTGCTTGATCGAGGGTCAGCCAGCGTCCCCGACACACACTTCACTTCACACCGAACTCCGTGCCAGTGTATTTCATACCCATCCTACTGACGTACTTGTCAAAACAACCTTTGATATTTACTAGAATAACAAACAAACAAAAGAATGTTTTCTCTGTAAAGAGCACTATGTATTTGTATAAATTTGCATGCGCTGTATTTCATTATTATGCTGTGTCTCACTTCATTTATCTTGTAGAAAGTTAACTCGTTACTGAAAGTAATAAACTGACGTCTTTCCAGGTATGTGTGTGTGAAAGAAACGTGTGATGAGGATCTCTGCTGGCAAGGTAAGTTGTTCCTTCCATCTGGAGAGTTGGCTGGAGTCCTGACCATGCTGGAACCCCCGGGCTGTATCCAATATGAATTACATATCAGAATTTTTACCATATTTTGAAAATAAGCTCTGTAGGTGCAGAGAGTGCGACCTGACTGGGACATTCTCCTGTGTGAAAGTAACTTTCCTCCCTCCTCCAGCACTGTCTTGTTTAACAGTTGCAGGGGCACGAATGTCACCCCGAGGTTGACCCCCCCCCCCCCCGCCCCCTCCCCCCCCCCCTCT
>JAYMFT010097095.1:0-13864 GCA_038088735.1 Panulirus argus | reverse complement strand
GGGGGGGGGGGAGGGAGGAACACAACAGGAGGTCAGTAACCCCACCCTCCTCCCCCTTACCCCAATTTTAGCATCCTTCCTTCGACAGGAAATGAACCAGTCCTGCCCAACCTGGGAAGCTGACCCACCCCACCCCACACATCCCCAACATACACACACATACACACACACACACACACCTACAACCCAAACTCACTCACGGAACTCCATAATAATCCTGTTTTCTGTCTCAGTGGAAGGTCAGAAGATTCTTATTTTGTAATGTATAACTCCTTTTCGTACCTTCCCAGAAGAGTCTTGTGTGTGTGTGTGTGTGTGTGTGTGTGTGTGTGTGTGTGTGTGTGTGTGTAGATACGTATGGAGGGAGACACCTGTTTTGCTCTGCCATCATTCGTATATAAGTTGCCCCATGTAGGGAGTGAGGGGGCCCTTTTCTCCAGCCAATAGGTTGGTCTTGGCTGGCGCTAAATACACACTGAACCTCTGCTGAATATTACCGTGATGCTAAACCATTTAAGCAATTTAAACCTCTCTTATATCTTCCAGGTGTAGCTACACTCACACACGCAGACAGACAGACAGACAGACACACACACACACACACACACACACACACACACACAGGGGAAATGAGACGCCCCTTCAGATTCTGGTGGACTTGAAAATCTCGAGGAGTTGTGACTTTGGGGGACCATAGCTTCACTAAGTGTGTCACACGATGGGAAGTGCTCTAGGTTTCATTACTCACACTCACTCACACACACACCATGGGTTAAGCTTATGTATATGCTTGCATATAATGCACCACTATATATATAAATGAGGTTGTAGTGAAGACAAACACAGATGGTGCAGAAAAGAAAAGCAAAAAGGGTGTAGTGAAGATGAAGGTGTTCTAGATTTGACACGATAGTGAAGATGGGGCGTCGTGAAGATATTTTGTAATATGGCGCGTAATCGTCAACTAACAGACCAACGGCGAGAACCACGTAGTGAAGATAGGAGTGTGGTAAAGTTCAGCGTGCAGTCATATAAATGTATGCATAAGATTTTTTAAAAACGGGGACAACACAAGCGTACAATTCTCTCCCCTTAAACACACAGATAAAAATCACACTCACGCACCCACACACGGACACAGATGTGAGAGTGAGGGAGAGTGTCTGGGAGAGGCGAGGAGACTTGAAGGCAAGACGCTTTGGCTGCCAAAGCCCCCCCCCCCACCCCCATCATCCGGTAGAAGTAAATTACCATCTCCAGTCGACGTAATGATGTCAGTTTTCCAAGAAGTCACAATCCCTCCACACACACACACACCCCCCCCCTCTCTCCCCTTCCCCTCCCCCACCCTGGTTGATGTATATACACCCACCCACCCAACCCAAGCAACAGGCGAGGGGTGATGTCAGGTCTGTAGATGCCCCCACCCCCCCCTCCTCCTGTTGAAGTAACTCTGTGACATCAAGTGACGTCAGTTGAATATGAGGCCCCCTTCATTCTACAGCCTTGTGTCAACACCTGCACATTTGCCAATCCCACCACAGTTTGCCAATCAGGTGATGAAGTCCTCTGATGGTACACTTATTTCACAGATGATTTGAGACCAATCAGGTGATGGGTGGTGCACGTCATTCACATGTGACTGGAGACCAATCAGGTTACACGTCATCCGCAGATGATCTGAGAAGTGTTTGCCGATCAGCTCGCATGGTGGGAGGATTTGAATAATCAGGTTCTAGTTGATCAGTGCTTGAGTAAGTCAATGAGAAGGGAAAGGAAGGGGCACAGATTTTACCACTCAGTCTATGTGGTTTCAAAGCCAGTCAGGCAGTAAAAGAGGCGAGTCTGACTGTCATATGACAGTGTCAGGCGAGTCTGACTATCATATGACAGTGTCAGGTGTCACAGAGTCTCCCATCTAAATCAAAAACGGGGACTTTGATAATGTAAGTTGCCAGAGAGTCTGCCATTTAGATCAAAAGACATTTTATCCATACCAAAAACGGCCCATCGTATATCGTCATTAAGGAGATCATTAGCAGAGCGCTGAGGTCACGGAGTTGCCATGCCTGACAGAGTTGTCATAACGGTGTGACATGGATGGGCCTAGAAGTGTTGATAAATCCACACAGAGAGGTCTGGTAGACTTGCCATGTCCCACAGAGAGATTTAGGCAGAGTTGCCATACCCCACAGAGATGGTTGGCAGTGTTGCCATACCTCACACCTAAGCCTGGCAACACCCTCATGCCTCACAGAAATCCCTGGCAGCGTTTCATACCTTACAGACAGGACTGGTAGGATTACCATACCCCCCATACTGTTGCCATATCTCTGGGAGAGGGATAGAAGAGTTGCCATAAAACAGGGACAGGCCTGGTAAGGTAGCTATACACGACAGATAGATATGGCAACATTCCCCATACCATACAAACAGACCTGACAACCCTGCCATACCTCACCGAAAGGCATGAGGGAGGCCCTTGCCAACCCCATAAAAAAGCTTGGCAACGTTGCCATGCCACACATAGAGGCCTGGCAACGTTGCCATACCCCGTCAAGAGAAGTGTAGGCATTACCATTCCCCATATAGAAGATTAGCAGCGTTGCTATACCACAGAGAGTACTGACAGTGTTGCTATACCCCAAGAAAAATACCAGGCAGCGTTGCCATACCACATACACAGGCCTGGCAAAATTAGCCTACTACAAAGACGCATGACACGTTGCCAAACCACACAGATAGGCCTGGTAACGTTGCCATGCCCAACAGAGAGACGTGGTAGCGTTGTCATGTCTCAAAGAAAGTCATGGCAACGTTTTCATACCCCACAGAGAGGCTTGGCTGCATTGCCATACATCACAGAGAGGTATGGCAGAATTGCGATGTCTCACAGAGGTCTGACAACGTTGGCATGCCTCACAAAAAAGTCTGGAAGTGTTGCTCTGCTTGATTTGTGTATATGATTTGACAGAAGGATATTTCCCATCTGAATATGTTTACAGATGATGCCGAGGAGGACTGCATCAGCTTACAAGGGGACCTAGACACACTGCAAAATTGGTTTGATACATATTTGATGAAATATAACCCTAATAAATGCAAACTGATGTGAATGGGACACAGCGAGAGAAAGCCTCAATATGAATATGATCCAGCAAGGGAAATAAGCTGCAGGAATCTGTGAGTGTGTGTGAGGGACTCGGGAGTGGACATGGTGCCTAAGCTGTGGCCAGAGTCCCACATTAGAACAGGATAGGGGAAAACTCCCTGCTGGCAAACATTAAATTAACATTCAAGTGTACTGATGGGAAACATTCAGCAAGCTATTCACATCCTACACTGAAAAAAAAGAAAGATGAATAAAGAAATATGCTTTTTAAGTTTTATCACCAAGTAAAGCATAAAAAGAGGACAATAAAGATGGCATCAGAATTAAGGGAGTCGAGTTACAAGGGAAAGGTTAAAGGCCATAAATCTGCCTACCATGAGATAGAGAATAGTAAAGGGTGAGCTGATCACAACCTTTCACTTTCTAAACCAGTTTCATAACGTCAGCATTAAACTGTTCTTTGAAATATGTAAAGAGAGAGAGAGAGAGAGAAGCAGACAGAAAGAAAGAGAGAGTTAGAAAGGATAAAAAGGGAAGGCTGTCAATAATCTGGTCCTTGATCCGGAGAGGTTAATAGACAGTCTTCTATATCATATAAGTTTTGACAGATCAACAATAATGTTTTCCATATTTTTTCCCCATAGCCAAATAAGTTCCTAATTTTAGGAATTTATTCTGAGAAACAAAAACGTCCAAGTTAATTCTTCAGAAGTCAATTAGTTCGTTCTAACAAATAATGATAAAAAAAAGATCTCAGTATGGCCAACCTTTCTGCAGGGGTGTTTCAAATGTTCTTAAAGGGGACATCTTTTTTCGAATATATATATATATATATATATATATATATATATATATATATATATATATATATATATATATATATATACAGTGCTGTTAAATTCTCTCCAGTTTTATTCCTTTTATTTTTAGATGGTTATATAACAGAAAATGAATTGTGTAGTGATGCAAAAGACAACAGAATTTTTCATCTTTAATAGAGGCTTTTGTTAATGATATTCCATAAGCTATGGTACTTTTTAGCCAAATTTTCAAACTGTTTCTTAGTCGATATGATTTTTTTTATATGTTCTTGAGAATTGTTTTTTATAGAATGACTTCTCTTGGCATAAACAACTGGTCTATATTTGTCTTTATTTTTCCATGAATCACGAGTGTCATTCAGGTCAATGGATAATCGTTCCAATGCCTTTTTCTTTTTTTCCAAAAGACTCAAATCTCTTTTCCCCCCCACAGGGTCCAACTTGATGTGTCTGGTATCCCTGCTGGCCTGGAGGAAGTTAAGGGATCGAGTCCCATAAGTCTGCTATGGCACTGTAGAACCCAAGAGCCTCCAGGGGGTTCCAGAGGACTAATGGGCAAACATAGATCCTCGTTTTGCTTTTGTGAAGGTCTTCAGTCACTCTGGAAGAAAGTGTTTCTTTTATTATGGATTCCAGTTGTCAGCTGGGCCTGTGAAACTGTTTCTTTTATTCTGGATTCCAGTTCTCTGTTAAGCCTGTGACAATGTTCTTTTTTTATCGTGGCTTCCAGTTCTCATCGAAGCCTTTGAAACTGTTTGTTTTATTCTGGATTCCAGTTGTCAGCCGGGCCTTTGAAATTCTTTCATTTATTTTGGATTCCATTTCTCCGATGAGCCTTAAAAATTCTTTGCTTTATTCTGGATTCCAGCTGGCAGCTGAACCTGTGAAATTGATTCTTTTATTCTGGATTCCAGTTCTCTATTAAGCCTGTGACATTGTTCTTTTTTATTGTGGCTTCCAGTTCTCAAATAAGCCTTTGAAACTGTTCCTTTTATTCTGGATTCCAGTTGTCAGCTGGGCCTTTGATAGTTGTTTCTTTTATTCTGGATTCCAGCTCTCTCCGTTGAGCCTGTGAGACTATTTCTTTAATTCTGAATTCCAGTTCTCAGCCCTTTCTATTATTCTGGACCTTGGTTCTCCGCTGTGCTTTTGAACACGATTAGTACCTGTACCCTTGAGCGTGTGATACGACCTACCCCTCCCCCACTTTCCCACTCTTAGCGCACGCTGGAACGACCCTTGGACAAGGACGGTACGACTCTTGTCCTTTGGGTGCTAGAGTCTGGTCTCTGACCATCATACGGAGCCAGTGGTCATGGGACATTGTTGCTCAAGGGTCGTACCGTCGTTCTCAAGGGTCGTACCGTCGTTCTCAAGGGTCTTACCATAGTTCTCAAGGGTCGTACCATCGTTCTCAAGGGTCGTACCGTCGTTCTCAAGGGTCGTACCGTCGTTCTCAAGGGGTCACAGGAATCCATTTTGTATAGACAAGATTCCAGTCTTTATGAAATGTTTCAATTCCAGCTTTCTCCCTGGAAAAGGATTTCCAGCAAGTTTTCCATCGGATTCCGTAATCAGTCCATGATGTCCCAGTCTGCTTTTGACTCCCAGTCCCTCAAGCATTTGACCTGTTGTCTTGGCAGTGTGTTATAGGTCGTTTTTGTAGCTGGAAAACACTACAAAAGCAAAAGGAAGGAAATTACTATATGACCTAAGTATGAATGCAGCTATATACGTTGTATTTTGGCTCTGAAGGAAGTTGATACAGTTGCATACGTTGTATTTTGGTTCTAAAGGAGATCAATACAGCTGCATACGTGGTTTTTTGGTTCTGAAGGAGATTACTAATGCTGTATACACTGTATTTTAGCTCTGAAGGAGGTTGATACAGCTGTATACGTTGTATTTTGGGTCTGAAGGAGATTGATACTGCTGTATACGTTGTATTTTGGGTCTGAAGGAGATTGATACTGCTGTATACGTTGTATTTTGGTTCTGAAGGAGATTAATACAGCTGTATATGTTATATGTAGGATCTGAAGGAGATTGATACAGCTGTATACGTTGTACTTCAGTCTGAAGATTGATACTGCTGTATACGTTGTATTTTAGTTCTGAAGGAGATTAAAACAGCTGTATACGTTGTATTTTGGTTCTAAAGGAGATTAAAATAGCTGTATACTTTGCATGTTGGTTCTAAAGGAGACTTATACAGCTGTATACGTTGTATTTTGGCTCTAAAGGAGATTAATACAGCTGTATACGTTGTATTTTAGTTCTGAAGGAGATTAATACTGCTGTATACGTTGTATCTTGGCTCTGAAGGATATTGATAAACCTGTATATGTTGTATTTTAACTCTGGAGATTAATAAAGCTGTATATATTGTATTTTGTCCTTGAAGGCGATCAGTAAAGCTGTCTATGTATATTTCTGGCTTAAAAGCAGATGAATAAACCAATGTATATATTGTATTTTGGCTTTGAAGGATATTGATATTCCAATATCTATTGTATTTTGGCTTTGTAGGGGACTGTATATTGTATTCTAGCTGTTACCTAGTAACTTGCACCTTACTTAAGGTTTTGAAAAACAGAAATTACTTACTGTAATACTTTTGTGTACTGATTTGTATTTTTCCATCATAATAAAAGTTTTGAATTTAAGTGATTTGTATTATATCGTAACCTTATGGTGCTCTTCGTTACAATTAAGCTAATTTGAGCTGAATAAAGGGTAGACCTAAGCTAACTTGTGTTGAATTAACGAGAGAGCTAATCTAACTTGTGCTGAATGAAAGGTAGACCTAAGCTAACTTGAGCTAAATGAAAGAGAGAGCTAAGCTAAGTTGCGCTGAATAAGGAAACCTAAGCTAACTTGAGCTGCATGAAGGAGAAAGCTAAACTGATTTGAGCTGAATGAAAGATAGACCTAAGCTAACTTGTGTTGAATTAAGGAGAGAGCTATTGAATTGTGCCCAAGACAAGAGAGAAAGAGAGAGAGAGAGAGAGATCTAAGCTAACTCGTGCATGGCGAAGGACAGCTAGGCTAACTTGAGCCCAGTAGGGACACAGCTTCAGCTACTGGTCGCCAGGCGAAGCTATACGAGGCAAGGGGACGAACGGCAACGACACGTGTCGAAACATAAAGAGACCCCGGGCTCCGTTCTTGGTCACAATGATCCTAAATATAAGATGTCCGACGAAGATCCCCCTACCATCTCTCCCTCTTCGGTCCTACGCCGTTGCTATGGGTTCTCGGAGCGGACAAAACACACCCGAAAACTGCAACAGACTCCTTGTTTTTCCCCTAAACGAGTGCTGGAAATACGATGGGGGAATACTGCGAGAAAGAGGTGATGACGGAAGATGGTTTGTTCTGGCGGGACCCAGAGAGTCATCCCTGTCGGCCATTTTGTCGACGGGTTACCTTCAAGCCTCTCCTCCCCCTCCTTACCCCACCCTACCCCCTCTGACCCTCCTTCCCACCCACCCCCCACACACACCACCAACCAACCTGACCCTCCCCTCCCAACACCCTCCCCACCCCCCCACCATAGAGCGCTCAGAGGGGATGGGTGGTGTGTGCGTATGTGTGTGTGTGTGTGTATGTGTGTGTGTGTGTGTGTGTAAATGGGGGCCCCGTTTATGGAGACTATGTTGCCATACAGCTGGGCTTGCCATTGCCATAATATGTGTCCTCCAGAACTGGTGTGACCCGTTCATATCACACGACTCTCTCTTTTTTTTTTCTCTCTCTCTCTCTTTCTCTATACAGACGCTGAGAAACATAACACAACCAGATCACAACCTCAGCAATACCAAACCCACAACCACAATACCACAAGAAAAATGAAAAAAAATAAAGAAATAATCCCAATAGAACTGAGAAAGAAACACAAACACCTGACAATACAGCAACAAAACCACAAAAACGAATACAATACAATACATTACAATACAGTATTGCAAACCATTTCACAATATTTGCAATTCACAACTTTGTCACAACAGATAAATAACGTTCCAAAACGAAACTACAAGATAACAAGCACGCAAACCAAGAGAAAATTGGCAAGATAACATTCTAAGAACACAGAAATAACACAGAACAATAGAATATTACCAAGATAACACCTTCATAACACAGGTACAATACAGATCAACAGAACATTGTCAAGATAACACATTCATAACACAGGAATAACACGGGACAACAGAACATTACCAAGATAACACCTTCAGAACACAGGTACAATACAGATCAACAGAACATTGCCACGATAACACCTTCATAACACAGGAATAACACAGAACAACAGAATGTGACTAAGATAACACCATCATAACACAGAAATAACAAGGGACAACAGAACTTTACCAAGATAACACCTTCAGAACACAGGAATAACACAAACCAGCACAACACCAAACCATTGCTGCAACTCTAATATAACACAACTTTAACATGGCAACACCGTGCAACACAATCGAACGCTACCAACACATAACCGCAGAAACACATGTATAACAACACTTAGTCACAACTTAACAACAACACCTGCACCAGAACACTACAAAAATACCAGTACAATGCACTGCAACACAGCCATCTTTATAGAACACAACCCAATACTCTTAAGAAGCGCTGTCTGCAACACACCATCACAATACAGCAACCACAGCGCCGCAGCAACACAAAAACCGCATACCTATAACCGCAGCGAGACCGCAACACTACCCAGACATCGCTATGCCACTTTGACACCGCTAAGAACACCGCAACACCGCCAACACAGTGTTCCTGTGATAACACCAGCGGCAGCAACACTGTGACATCGGCAAAACACCCCAGTAACATATAAAAAAATTGCCAGAACACCAGAGCAACACTGTAGCACTGTTAGAACACATCTTTCATGCAACACGGTTAGAACACTGTCAGAACACCAAAGAACATCACAGCAACACAGAAGTCCCTTCAGAAAAAAGAGAACGCCATAACGACACTATATAGTGCCACTAGAACACATGAAGAACACCAGAGCAACACTGTGGTACAATCACAACACAAGAATAACACCAACGCTAGCCGTCAGAGAACACGAAGCAGCCACCTAAGCAACACTACAACACAATCAGAACACAAGAAGAGCACCCTAGCAACATTCTAGCAGCCAGAACACCAGACGATCACAATGGCAATACTGTAACACCATTAGAACACCGAGGAAACAATGGGGCACCACGAAAAAAGCAGAACACCACTGAGGAACTGTTAGAACACAATGAGAACAGAGTAGCAACACTGTGGCACCGTCAGAACACCAGAGGAACACAATCGTCAAACACCAGTGCAACACTGTAAGACTCAGGCACCTTTTAAATACCGGAATAATACTCTATAGCACCGGGAGAACACCTCACCAAAACAGCAGAACATTCTAGAACGCCACAGCAACATCCTAGAACCGCCAGAACACCACAGCAACACTTTAACACCATCGAATCACTAAAGCAACGTAGCAGCTCTTGCAGAACACGGTAAGAACACCAAAAATCAACACAATCCATCTCCATTAGGACACCGACAGAACACCAAAACAACACTATAGGAGAGTCTGGACACCATCAGAATGCCACAACAACACTTTAGCACCGCCAGAACACTACGACACTGTATCATCGTCAGAACACCAGATGATAAACACCGCAGCAACATTGCACCACTGTCAGAACACCGAAAGAACAGAAACAAACCTGTAGCGTCGTCAGAACACAAGCAGAACATCACAGCAATATTCTAACGCCATCAGAACAGACAGGGAACACAAAAGCAAGCACCGTTTGAGCACCATAACACCGTAAGAACACCAGATGAAGCACACATCATCACTATAGCACCTTCAGAACATCACAGCATTGCTATGGCACCTTCATAGCACCACAGCATTATTATGGCACCTTCAGAGCACCACAGCATTGCTATGGCACCGTCAGAGCACCACAGCATTACTATAGCACCGTCAGAGCACCACAGCATTGCTATGGCACCTTCAGAGCACCACAGCATTACTACAGCACAGTCAGAACACTACGGCATTGCTGAGGTACTGTCAGAACACCAAAGCATTGCTATGGCAACTTCAGAACACCACAGCATTACCATGGCACCTTCAGAACACCACAGCATTACTATAGCACAGTCAAAACACTACGGCATTACTATGGCACCTTCAGAACACTACAGCATTACTATGGCACCCTCAGAACACCACAGCATTACTATGGCACCCTCAGAACACCACAGCATTACTATGGCACCCTCAGAACACCACAGCATTACTATAGCACCGTCAGAACACTACAGCATTACTATGGCACCGTCAGAACACCACAGCATTACTATAGCACCGTCAGAACACCGCAGCATTACTATGGCACCGTCAGAACACCACAGCATTACTATAGCACCTTCAGAACACCACAGCATTACTATGGCATCATCAGATCACCACAACAACATTATAGCCACAACAGAACACAAGAAGAACATAAAATCAACACTATGGGTCTGTCTAGACACCAGAACATAACAGCAACACTGAGGCACCGTCAGAACACCGCATTGGAAGGCACTGTGGCCCCCCAGCACCAGTGAAATGGAACGGAGAGGAGGTTTTCGAAAACAGTGAGAGATCTAGAAAAGATATTTCAATTCATACAAGTTCTTGGTAATGATAAAATGTACTCTATATGTTCTGAAGATGAACCTCTTGAAATTCTCTTCAAGACATCGATGGAGAGAGGCAGGGTGCCAAGAGAATGGAAGTGGACGAATGTCGTACCCATCTCTAAGAAAGGAGACTGGGAATTGCCACAGACTAGTCTTACTGACGACTGTGGCCTGTAAGGTTCTGGGAAAAAAATAATTAGAAAGCAAATGGATGCGTTTCTACAGAGTAGAAATTAAAACGAAAGACAGCAATGTTTCAGGGAAAGGAGGTCATGTTCGACAAACTTCTGAGATTTCTACGAGAGAGTGAGCTCTGCCTTAGACGAATTGTAAAGGCTGTGGGGAATGTACTCTCTACAAGAAAGCATTTGAAACTGCGCCACATATGTAGGAATCTGGTCAAAAAAGCTGGATCTGGTGGCAAGAATAAGAATACTACTATACATTATCTTGTCGGAAGGGAACAAAGGAAACATGTCAGATGAGTTTTTTTTCCAGCGTGAGTTGAGGTGACAAGTGGCGTGCTATAGGGGTCCGTCTTGGGACAATTCTTCTTAATCCATGTAAACGACTCGCCAGGGAGGATTTGGCTCCTACCTGACTATGTTTACAGATGACGCCACGGTCATGAAGGCATTAACGAACAGGGAAGATTGCATCAACTTACAAGGGGTCTTTGACAATCTCCAGCGCTGGTCTGATAAATGGCTGACGAAATTCAACCAGGATGATTTTTTTTTAAGTCAATGAAGATGGAACACAGCGAAATAAGGCCTCATCATGATAATCATCCAGCGGGAAGCAGACTGCAGGTTCAGTCAAGGAGACAAAATGTTTGCTGGTAGGTATTAGAAGCGCATTCACGGATAAAGCAATATATTCAGCAAGCTGTTGACATCTTGCATTACGTCAAAATTAGGGTATGGTTCTCGTCTCCTCTGGCTGTAGATCAAGCAACCAAAGGGGGTTCCATGAGCGGGGCTTATGGGAATATATATATATATATATATATATATATATATATATACAAACCCAAGATGGCCGCCTGTGCGCCATCTCCTTTACCAAACTCCCCCTCAGTATAATGTCTGGGGGTAGGATAGCCAACTCAACACGCGATGCCAATCCCGCTTACAACGTCGATAGTCTGCCGTAGTCCCCGTCTGTTTATAGAGGAAGGAACCGAGGGAGAGAGAGAGAGAGAGAGAGAGAGAGAGAGAGGTAGACACACACACACACACACACACACATAACTGGAAACGGGAGAGGTCTTCGGTGAAAACTGGAACACTCCGGAGGCTTCGAGAAGAGACGCGCGAGAGAAATGGCCAAGTCTCTTCTTGGAGGTCGGGACGCCTCGACCCCCACCGCCCCTCACGCCGTGTGTAAATCACAGAGGGAAGTGAGGGGCGGGGGGGAAGAAGGGTTAAATGGGTGGGGTGTTAGGGGGTGGGAAAGGTTCTCGGCTAACCTATAATTAGGATTGCAGTTTTCCTTGAATTCCAACGGTTCTACGGGGAAGCCACTTGGCTTTGGGGTACGTGCGCGTTAGAGACACAAGACGAACCTTCAAGAACGTCTCTCCTCTCCCAACCAAAAAAGGCCCCTGGTCGACCGAGCCTTTAGCTTCCGTGGCAAAAAGCTTTGAAGCCTTTTCCTTCACTTCCGTGAGACTCCTTCTTTGTTAGCTTTCCTCTCCAAAGGGCTGTTAGCTGCGGACGTTCCCACAGGCTTTAGCTGTGGGAGGTGTGACACACGATGGTGAAGTTATGTTTTTATCCATAGCATAGTTAGCTGTGTTCACTTAGACAGCTTTGTTCACCCACAGTGGTCAGCTGTGTTCATCTAGACAGCTCTGTTCACCCACACTGGTCAGTTGTGTTCATCTAGACAGCTTTATTCACCCACAATGGTCAGCTATGTTCATCTAGACAGCTCTGTTCACCCACAATGGTTAGCTGTGCTCATCTAGACAGCTTTGTTCACCCACAATGGTCAGCTGTGTTCACTTAGACAACTTTGTTCACCCACATTAGTCAGCTGTGTTCATCTAGACAGCTCTGTTCACCCAAAATAATCAGTTGTGTTTATCTGTATAACCTTCAGCTTTGTTCATCCAAAATGGTCACCTTAGTTGGATTTCTTATTCCCTTTCAAGAGGCGTGGGTAAATATCGGGCCCTTTTTTTTTTTTTTGCTTCTTTTTTTCTCCTGATAATGGTATTTGGTTTAAGCCCTGGTATTTGGTTTAAGCCCTGGTATTTGGTTTAAGTCCTGGTATTTGGTTTAAGTCCTGGTATTTGGTTTAAGTCCTGGTATTTGGTTTAAGTCCAGGTGTTTGCTTGAGATTCTGGTGTTTGGTTTAAATTCTGGTGTTTGGTTTACGGGTCTTGATGTTTGCCATAAAATCTTGAAATAATTATTCTTTAATTCAAAAGAATAAGAGGAAATTTCCCCGTCCATAAATATTTTTTATCAGTCCTTATGAAATAATTGACATCTGTGATTTATTGAACTATCTCTATTCTTACAGACAAATGAAGGAAACATTATTTGAATGAGTTTTGAAAGAAGAATGCTGCATTCAGTTAGAAAAAGGGTTTTTTCTTTACGATTACTATCCTAATATAAAGTAATTCCTTTCTTCGAGGAAAAGCCGAGAGAATTTTGCAAAATACATACAGAATTATCATGAGAATATTAGATGAAAATGAGTCATTGCTTATATATCACGCAATAAGGACGGAATTCTCTTAATGCATCGACAGGTGATTAGGACTTAATAATTCATGAAACAGGCAGAAAATAAAACTATCACACAATAAGGGAGGAATTCTTTCAATACATGAAGGGGTGATTGAGACTTATTGATTCACCAGACAAGCAGAAAAAAACTATATTTCAGAAAAGGTGTCGAGTTTCAAAACATATGTAAGAAATATTTGACCCAAGAAAATAAAAGCGATTTATTCATATGCTGGAAAAGCTTAGATTAGATAACAGGAGCCCAGTCAAACTTTCAACGCACCTAATCAAGGACTCGCGTCTGTAGTAGAGGGAAAAAATGATTTATTTCTACGGTCGGTTGGTCACATGTGGCTCAGAAGTTATCTTTAGACAGGGTTCGATTCCCATTCAGTATTTTCCAAAAGGTACCTTGGACTTTGTAGTTTACACGTATTTCCCAAGCACCTTTG